>CABFWB010000093.1:0-32152 GCA_902151455.1 Timema bartmani
GTATGTATGTATGTATGTATGTATGTATGTATGTATGTATGTATGTATGTATGTATGTATGTATGTATGTATGTAATTTTATCCTCCCGATCTAATGACGCCTCCAGAACTATGGCACTCAGGTTGGATTGTCCCCTTCTCCTGCTTGGTTTTGACTCTGTACGGGCTTTAGACTATGCATATATGAGAGAATTGTCTCCTAATTAAGACTACTAAGTGAGAAACTTCAACAATATTCACCGCTCAATCCTACTGATTACTTCTCGTTACGCACTAAAGGGAACACGACCGCCATCTTACTGTCATGAGAGTGACTGTAATCTTTCAAGGGGGGGACTAACGCCCCCTTTCGAGAATAAGAACAGGGTGTCATAAATATTTCATGAAACGCATCTACTTCAATCAATCAGCTCACCCGTCGATGGCGAACTCGGTCACCCCCTGCCAACTCTGGTGACGGAACGACAGCTCTGAGTGCTTCGAATAGAACGAGATCGCACGCACTTGATTCAACTGTCATTGAGCTCTCACAATCATTATCGAGGGTGAGAAAAACAACATTATAACCCTCATCAGAAGGGAGTTAGGAGAATGAGTTAACATGGATAATACGTCAGTATCGTCTTGTCTAATATGCCAGGGAGGGGGAGTTTGAGGTTAGAATCTTGGTTGAATGTGATCAGTCTATATTTCCTAAATTTGATTGTATGTTTCATTTACCTCCGCGCAAATGTGGATACACGTTCCCTGAGGCTCCACCTTCCACATTCCTACCCTGATAGTAGGAGTATGCGGAGAGTAAATTATATATTTAGTGATTCTATGTATCTACAAATTAAGGACAAGTCTCAGTGGTCGAATGGTCTAAAGTGTCACTTTCTTGTTAGACTGGTCTGCTGATGACGGGGATATCGGGGTTCGAATCCCAGTCTAGTAAATAAAATTTAAATATATATTTACCATGTGTCTTGTTTGGTTTATACACCTATATACTTATTACGCTAATGGGTTAAGGATGTCTAAGGTTAAATCTAAAGGAAGTGTACTCGCATTTGCATGGAGGCAGAGTGGAAATAATTTCAGGGAAAACCACACTCAATACATCCGACAGGGATTGAATCCCGAGCTTCTCGTCATTGGCAGCCTAGTTTATTGCAAGATTAACGCCTTAGACCATGCGGCTACCAATTTGGGGAATCTATCTATATTAATAATATGAAGGGTTTGTCTCTCATGAGTGTTACGTGATATCTATCGCACGCAGAGGTCTGACGTTTAAATATTAGTAACTCCTGTGTACGAACATGTGCATCTTGAAACCATCTTTTTAAAATATTGACTAGAATTTTTAAATTAATTAAAAACAGGATAAATGAAGAAATATTAACGCTGCGAGACAGAGTTATTTCTTATGAATAGCTTTTATGTGGTAATACTTTTTTAATTGTAAACATTTTTACTCTTTTTATTTACATTTTGAACCATTTATTCTGTACCATTTTTACCTTTTACCCTATTTAGCCTCTATCATTTTAACTCTTTACCTTTTCCCGCCCTTCACTCTTTATACCCTACAAGCAAAAGAATCCTGGAATTGTTTTTACACATTGTTTCCTGCATAAAGAGGCCCTAATTTCCAAATCATTAGTACCTGAGCTCCAAAAAGTGCTCGATGAGTTGATTAAAATGAGGTTTTTTTCGACACTGTTTTATGTCATGGAAGCTGTCACACACAACTCCTGTTGCACACAGAAGTGAGGTGGCTATCTCGAGGGAAGGTGCTTTCAAGGGTCTATGAATTGAGGGAAGAGCTTATAGGGTTTTTTTTTCAAGTCTGAAGAGTCTGAGATAGCTGACCTACTTAGTGATGAGACCTGGTGCAATAAAGTTGCTTTCCTTGCTGACATCTACCAAGCCTTAAACCTTCTTAACAAGAATATACAGGAAAATAATGAAAATGTTCTTACTTGTACGGACCAAATTAACTCTTTTAAGGAAAAACTAACACTGTGGGGAGACAGAATCAAAAAAGAGAACAAAGTTGAAAGGTTTGCGCTGACAAAAAGTTGCAAACTGAACAAAAATCTTATTGATTTAATTTTACAAAGTTTGTCACTTCTGAGTAAAAACAAAGAAACGTATTTTGTATCACTTGATGTTTCTTCCTTAGACTGGTTGAGAGATCCGTTTGTGTTAAGTTCTTTAGAGTCAACAGAATTGACTGTTGCAGAACAAGATGAGGTTACACAAATAAGAAGCGACAGAGGACTGAAACTTAAGCACTCCTCAACAGATTTGGCCTCATTCTGTTTGTTTCTTCGACCGGAGTAACCAATCGTTACAAAGAAAGCCATTGAATCACTCCTTCCTTTCTCAATCTTGTATTTATGTGAAGCTGGTTTCTCTGCTATGAACACAAGGAAGAGCAAGAACAGGTCGCGGCTTCAAATACTAGATGAGGACTTGATATTATGCTTGTCAACCATCCGACCTCGGACAAGGGACATCATAAGGCATCACCAAGCACAGATTCCTACTCATATTTTGATGTAAGCAAATACTTTTCATTTATACTCATGTTCATATTTCTTAAAAATCTTACCCTCTTTAAACGTACCGTATTATAAATAGAAAACATTATTGTAGCAATACGATGTTTCCTTATATATTTTAGTAAAAACAGGATTTTTTATTATTTCATTGAGACAAAATGTAATGTATGATAATGATAGAGAGGAAGGTACACATTTTTTGAGGCCAATGGATTACCTAATAGAATTTTTCTATAAATTACGTCTTTTTCAGTGATATCTCATTCCAATAATTGGAATTGTAAAAATACTAACATAAATTTTAAAAATAAGCCTTTTGAAAACTACGACTAACATTAATACGTTTTTTAAATTTTAAATCTCTCTTTAAAAAAAAACTTATGGTGTGCCTTGGCAATTTAAGTACCTTATTAAGTGTGCCACAAGTTTAAAAATGTTGAAAATCGCTGTCCTAACATTTTGAGCCGCTTAGGCACTCAGTATTCATCATCCCTAACACACTAGATTAAATTAGTTCATAGGCGTATAACCCTAAAGGGTAGTAAAACGCGGTGCTAGAAAAAAAATTACGTTTGCACTTGCATAGTATATTTTCCCAACTGATTGTAGTGATCATTGATAAAGATGTACTGCTCTTTTTAGGAGTGCATTATTAAAATGAGGTATTTTGGTTACTAACTCAGTTTAACTTAACCAAATCATTACCAACCTCAAGAATATATCACAATCGCTTTAAATACTAGTAATTTTTTTCATAATTCTCAGGGGGTTAGGGATAATTGGAAGAATAATAGTTTATGTTAAGAAAATACCATTAATATTATATTTAGAGAAAAATGCTGTCTTGAAAATATAAAAATATGATCACCGTACATTTAAATAGCGCTATTGCTGTGCATGTTAGTGGTACTTCCACAAAAATGTTGTTTTTAAGTCCTTTGCTATGCATGCGTTTACGTTGAATTCTAACAGCGTTAAAATTATGGGATGCTCTCTGTCTGAGAGGGGTATCAACCTTTGAGATCTCGAACTATAACTGGATATGGCGGAAGATTTTGAGTCCTCGTTGAACTGGCTAAGTGGTTTGGGAGGAACTTTTATCTCGTAATTACCGCGACTACAAGGCACGAGGTACCCTCAGGGCCAATTAACGCGGACGAGATTAGCGAGGACAAGGAGAGTGGTTTTAAGAGCAGTGCGGCGAGTCTTGATTTTTCTCGCGACAAGTCTGGGCTCGCGAGGTTGAGGATTTTGGTGTTGAAAAAACGGTAGAAAGGAGGGCGAAACTTTGAAATGTTTAAGCCGAAGGTCAAATCTACTTCGCTTCGAACTCAACCCCTACAGTAACCTTTGCATTCTTGAAACAATTCCGATGGAAAAAGATAAGTTTCGATTCATTATAAATAAATTTGAGTAATCTCACTTAACATAAGTTAATTGAACATATAATCGTGTTCAGAACAGTTTCTAAATATGATGTTAACATCAACCTACCCACTTCGGTGGCCACTTGGTCTAAGGTATCACTCTCGCAATAGACTAGACTGACGATAACGGGGTGGATTAGGGTTGATTCCAGGTCGGATTTACTGAGGGTATATTTTCCTAAATGGTTTCCCACTCTCCTGTCAAGCAAATGCAGGTATATTTAGCCTAATTTTAACCTTATTCATTCCTAATACATTAGCGTAATTAGTACATAGGCGTATAACCGTAACGAGTAATAAGTTGTGGTGTTGAAAAAAAACTAAACACTGACTAGGAATTATATGAATCTATGACGTAATATAGATAAAATTCAGACATGTCAGCATAAAATAATATAGTGTTCTTTTATTTTTCTGCAAACCCTTCTTTTTACATCTTATGCAATTAATGTGAGGATGAAGGGGAACGGAAGTTAGGGGCAGTGTTTTCACAGGGTTTTTTTTATAGTAAATAATTTTTTTGCCAGAAATAAATAAACTATTGTTCCAGTGGAAACATAGAGTTTAATTTTCTTGACATTGTGATATCAAAAGTTGTTGAATATCTGTCATGAACATTGTGGCACTAGATGAGAAACTTTTTAAATGAAAAGAGAATGTTGTCATCAATTTTCAGTAACCCTTGACAAATATTCAAGAACTGTTGATATCATCATGCAAAGACAAATTAAACTCTATATTTCTACTGGAGATTTTTTTTTTAATTTGACCAAAAAATATTTTTTTTGCTATAAAAACTGCAAAATCACTTATCTTTTATAGCGTCTCCTACACATCCACATTAATATATTAACTTATGCTAGCTGCCACTTCAATAGTTTTTCAATCTTATCACTGGAAACAATTGTTAAACCATATCTAAAAACTTGATAGAAATGTCTTACTGAACAATATACTTAATCAAAACACCTTAATAAACCTTCTGCCTCTCAGTTTGTTAACTCTAATATTAGTGTAAGCTAGGAAATATGAAGTGAGACTAATAGTATCATTACTACATCCGGAACAACGCCATTAAAGGTATAACCAGACTAGGAATGGGTCTTACCAGTTATAATTTACATATTTCATTCTCTATTACATAGAGAAATGTAAGCTTTCATTTGCCAGCCCTGAGCCCAATATAAATTACAAATATAGCATTTTAAAATGACGCCCATTTCTGTCAGTAGCTAAGCTTCGATCGGTAACCTTTGTTTGTTTTTAGTGCCGCGTCTTATTGCCCTTACGGGTTATACGCTTATGTACTAATTATGATAATGGTTTTAGGAATTAGGAAAGTTATATTTAGAGGAAGGATGCCCGCATTTGTTTGGAGGAAGAGCGGAAAACTATTTGGTAGATATCCACCTCAGTACACCCAACAGAGATTCGAACCTCGATTTCTTCGTTATCGGCAATCTAGTCTACTGCGAGAGTGACGCCTTAGTCCATACAGCCACGAAGGTGGATGGACCTTAAGTTTAAGTGCGCCAGCTACTTGAAAAGAAAAACTTTTACACAGCAGTATTAATCATGGGAATGGAAGTTCTATTGTTTCAAAACCATTAAACAATCCTAAAATATTATTAAAGAAATGTAATTTATATGATCTTTTAAAAAATTACTATAATTTAGAGGCAGGCTAAATCTAATTTTTTTATTATTTACTTTGATATTGAAACTGCGACATTTCACTTGAAACGTCACTAGTTTTACATTTTGATGATTTTTTTTAAATTATAAAACTTAAAATGTAAGGTTTGTAAATTCAAGGCGTTAAGTTGATACTTTTCATTTCAATTTTGGCGTGAACCATATTTTTAAACCACTGGCTAAATAACGTGGGATCTCTGGACTTTTGAAACTCCGGTTGGTGGCTCCCTTAGCCTCGATTTCCAACAAATACTTACACTCATATTCCGATGTTTTTAAAATTATTTATTTGCTGTATTTAACGTGCAATTTCTGAACCTATTAATTATCACACACGAAAATTTCTATGAGCGAGCATGAAAGGGACTACTAATTGTGACAGGAAAGATATTTCCACATAAATTCCTGGGCTCTTTTACAGGCCACAATTGACATGGGACCAATAGCTTTACATCCCCTCCGAAGTAAGTTGTGCTATGGATTTTTATCGCTCAAGAAAAATTAGTTGACCCCAGCTGGGTTTTAACCACAAATATCGGGTCTTGAGGCATTCACTTTAATCCAAGACCACCAAGTTCGACCAGACACACGACTTACAACCTAACTTAATTATAGACCAGATACAACACCTAGTTTCGTTATTGGGTAAAATTGCCCCAATAACCCTCAGCTTAGCAGAGTGTTATTTGTGTTACAAACTGAGTAATGAGTTTATAACACTAATTTGGCACCATTTAAAATTTGCACCCCGTCTTACTACCCGTCAGGGCTATCCACATTTTTACACAAATGAGGTAGGTAATTGAAAGTGTACCCTCATTTGCATATAAGAAGAGTGGGAAATAATATTTAAAAATACACCTTGAGTAAACCCAGCCTTGATTTGAACGTGAACCTCCTTGTCACCGGGAAAACAATACCAGAAGAGACTTAACCCTTAGTCCGTGTGACCACCAGCGATGCGGGTAAAAACTTTAATGAACTATTATTTGTAAGAACATGCAACATTTTTTAGGTAGATTAAAATTCACAGTAACAATAAAAATTGTGTAACTTAACAAATTAAAAATCTTACTAATTGTATCATAAAAAGAAACTATAGGTTATGTTTTTATTTATAAATAACCTTTTGTGTGAACTCGATTAGTTAACTTATTTTTTGTTTGGCCTGTATGTTTTTTCCTTTTATTTAAAATTTATTCAAAAGACATATTTTAAGAAAATAAATTTGGAAGTCATTCACGAACAATATTTTACGAACACCTGAAATCTCGGCGGACAATGTTCAAACTTTAAATTAAAAATCTTTTTTCAAATATTAATTGCAAATAGTTTTATTAAGAGAATTTGTGTACCATGTTCTATTTTTGACTACAGGTTATCGGGAATACATTATGCTAGAAATCTATCTTATTTTTCACTACCATTTCGAACGAGGAGAAAAGTTTGTTTACACGGTGACGAAGTTATAAACAATGCAGTAAGCTGTATTTAATACCACGCCTTGTCAAGCAAGCCGCTGGAACACGCCTTCTGTGTATAGTGTAACTGGTAGAAAGGTAAGTCTAGAAAATACAAAAATAGTTTTTGTTGGGTAAGCATTGGACATTTTAGAAACTACTTTACTATAATTACTTTATAGGCATTTAGGCATTTATATTATCTCTGAAAATTGGCAGCTGTATTTCACACGATTTGACGTGTGAGTACATTAAATTAAATAAACGCGTGTCTGAATTCTTTGTTTCACAATTATCTTTCATGTAAGATCACTATAATATGTGTTAATTTATCACTTTATTTAGTTAACATATACAAACCCGCATCGGTGGCCACATGTTCTAAGGTGCCACACTTGAGGAAAACTAGACTGCTGCACGAGGTTCGAATATCAGTTGGGTATATTAAGGGTAGCTTTTCCATAAATAGTTTTCCACTCTCTCTCTCCATGCAAATACGGGTACACTTCCACTAAATATAAAGCTTTTATCTTCCCTAAAACCAGCGTAATTTGTACATAAGCTTATAACACGAACGGGTAGTAACTCGCGATGCTAAAAAAATATGCATAAACTTTTTATTTCTTTTTATTCAGAAACGGATTCAAGTAAAACGTAGGCTACTACTATTGTTTTGTTACACTAATATATTTTTAATATGAAAATACACAACAATAGTTGAGAATTTTACATCTTTAATTTTGTGTCTCTTCAATGTAGTGCCTTAAATTTTATATATATATATATACCATATGAGGCACATTGTAACAGATTGTGCGAAGCTCAGAACATGCGAAGAGAAATCGAAGCCGATGTTAAAGATAAGTTGTTGTCACACGACACTTTTTTAACCCACTTCTGTGGTTGAATGTTCTTTGGTAGTTGTAAACAATCCTTTTACTAGCGCACCCCCAGATATAATTTTTCTCAGCTTTGGATTCCCAAAGTTGTTGATGTAGAATGTAATCTATACATATTCTATAATCTACATTTAGAATAAATTACATCAACAATAATGATGAATATATATAGGTACATATATATGTATATAAATTAATTTAGATTAAATGTTATGTATGCCCAAAGATGTATTCACGTACCGCTGGGGGTACGAGTCCACCCGGTTAATTACCACAGGTCCAAGACCTCACTCTCGCAGTTGACTAAACTAACGACGACGGTGAGATTAGTGTACGAATCGCTGTCGGGTGTACTTCGGATGGTTTTTCATAAAGGGTTTTCAACTTTCTCTCCATGCAAATTCGGATACACTTCAACTAGATTCAACCTTAATCATGTTTCACTTTTACGTACGAATTATTAAGCCACAATTATTTTTTTATATCTACAAGCTTTATACGGGCATTTTAATCTCAGTTTATTCAAGCTTCTCACTCACTCACTCACTCACCAACCAAGCAGCTAATTTCTTTAGCTGAACACTTAAAATGAGATTTCTTATTTATGATATTTGTTAAAGATTGAAATACTTTAACTGCTTTGGTGGCCGAATGGTTTAAGGCAGTAGTGCCCAAACCCGTGGTGACGACCCAAAAGAGGCTTGCAAGTATGTTCCTGAGAGTCACGGGACGGTCTCAAATTTATTTCAAACATTAATAAATATTAATATCACAAACATTTCACTAAATTAGGATATTATGAAGAATTACTTCAATATTTAAAATGTTGAAACAACGTTTTGAAAGCCTTTTGTACTCGGAGTTTTGGATCCAGCTTAAGCACAAGCTCATTCTGACTCGTGAAGTTGAAAAGGCCCTTTGATCTCTTCTGGCAATATAGCTTACTTCTGTGAACAAGGATTTTCTAGTCTTGTAACGATCAAGACCCTCAGAATGATTTATAAAGCACTCAAACTCGAAAAGATCATCTACAAAATAAAGTAGCATCATGGTTGTCACTGAAAAACTCTGGTTTGTCACCTGCAAAATTTTTTACACCAACATATTATGTAATTTTAGCTATATTTTTAAGTTAAAAAATTACTGAAATTGATTGAATTTAGTTGCTAGCATCTATCGACATAAAATAAAAACGCAAAATAACTCTCCCTTAGAATGAAACAACATTGTATTAGTCCCTGAAATAGTCTTTTTTAGTCAATAAATATTGTAACAAAATTACATTTTCATTAAACACAGTGCTTTACAATTTGTTAGATTTTAAAGTTGTTGAAATAATTAATTTTTTACAAATTAATTTGGTTCAATTAAATTAATTTAATAAACACTAATACGAAAATAATAGGCAATTGAAAGCGACCTTTGTGTTGTCAGGCCGGGAAAATATATTAAGGGTCGCGATCAAAAACACTGGTCTAAGGCATCACTTTCGCAATAGACTCCCTGCTGATGATGGGAGGATCGGGGTTGGAATCCCAATTTATTATGCTGTACACTTACTCTAAATTCATCCTTCCTCATACATCTGCATACAACCCGAACAGGTAGTGAGAAGCAGTATTAAATGAAAATTTCTACTTTTCTACTATGATGTTTTCCATGAAAATTCTTGAAACATTAGTACATTCTAGGACATGGCAAGTTAGTTTTTCTAGGGAGTGCACTAGAAAAGTTTGCTATACCTTTAGCCAATAAAAGTTTGTGTACGTATATCTGGACCTTCCATAAGAGGGTCCATCAAATTAGCGTAGGGTCTGGACTTCCCAAAACTTGCTCCCCACCCCAAGCCTCCTCCCCTTTCCCCCCACTTTCTACATATTTGATTCCACTAGTAGGATATATGATGTCACAACACGCTTTATATATATGAAAATAATAATACTTAGGCCCGCGTCTTACTACCCTTTCGAGTTATACGCTTAAGTACTAATTACGCTGGTGGGTTAGGAATTGGGAAGGTTGAATATAGAGGAATTGAACCCGCATTTGCGTTGAAGGAGAGTGGAAAATCATTAAGGAGAAATCACCCCAGTTCACCTGAGCGAGATTCGAACCTTGATATCCACGTCTTTGGCAGTCTATCTCAACACGAAACCAGCGCGTTAGCTAACTATGCCACCGAGGCGGGTGAAAGTAATATTCCTTATGTTCTTAAGGTATATGACCAGGTTTGTACAGTGGTGCACACGGAAATTTAGTGGGAGGTAGGATGGACCGGGGAGAGGTGAAGGGGAAGGCATTCAATCAAGGTCGTAGTGAGAGTAAAATTTGATGAAACACTGGCTGAATATCAGAGCTCAATGAACACCTTAACCTCGCCTCCAAATCGACATCTACCATTCGTGATCTGTATTTTGACTTGAAGAATCCTGCAGTACAGAACGTCGAGTCACATCCACACTGATCCAAAAATGAACAATAATTTAGGAATATCAGATTTAAGAGTTGAGAGATCGTTGTCACTCAGAATAGATTTCCACATATCTGTGAATGAAGAGTTATGGTAGATTGTCAAATGTTCCGGACTGTGAGGAGAAAGCAAATTATCTTCAAGCCCGTGCTTGTTCAAAGACAGAAGGAGGTTTTTTTGTTTGAATTGGTAATATCAAAGTGGAATGGATCACGCAAGAATTGAAATACCAATTTGAAGTCATTGAAATAAAAAAAAACGCAGGGTTGTATTGGGTGGCAGTGTTACGCTAATGTTTCATTTAGAAAGCGAATTGCTTCCAATGACATGCTGGCAATATCAAGTAACAACCAGCAAACGACGTCAGGAAAAAGTTTATTTTACTATGAGAAATGGCAAACTCAAAATCACTACAATTTATTGGTAAATTCGCCACTTATAGCGATTGGCGATAGGGTTTTCCACCCCCAGGTGTAGACTAACTAGTGAATTAAATTAAAATATGTTAAAATATTTTGAACGTTTAAGAAAAATCAACTTATCAACCTAGTCTTGACACATGTGTTTACAGCATACGTGTTCTCGTGGTGTGAATATCGCTTGCCAAAGCGTTTTTTACTTTCTCGCTATCTTACATAATATAGAGAAAGTATTGTGATCGTCAAAAAAATTGAACTCGAGATTTTTATGAATCTCGTGGTTTCAAGACCCCCCCGAATCCGAAAAAGTTGTTTTTGAATTTCCGTCTGTCTGTCTGTCTGTACCTTCAACTAGAGCCTAAACTATTTTATTGATCGGACTATAACTCGGTATTTATGGTTTTCATAGGGTTGCCCCAAGGAATTTTTGGAATTGTATATCTAACTCTAAAATTAGGGGAGTTTACTAAGAGCAACAAGAGAAAAGGTCGATTTTCTCAAAATCGGCATTAATGATTTTGATTTAATTTCATTTCTAAACATTTATAATTATTTCAAACAAAATGGAAACTCTCAATATAGGGGCAAAATGACTTTAAGGGCTCCGGTCATATGCGTAAATTCTCATTTTTTTTATCATATCTCCAAACATATTTGAGATATGAAATTACTTATCATTACAAATATGTAGATCTATTTATAAGACAAATATTTTATTCAAAGCATATATTTATAAAACCAATAACTTTCAAGTTATACGCAAATATTTATATTTTTCAACTTTTCGAACACAAAAGGTAAAGTATTGCTACCGTAAAAAACCTAACCTGAAATGTTGATGGATGTCGACGTCTAATGACCCCCCGAACCCTAAAAATAGTCTTTGTAATGCCATCTGTCTGTGTGTCTATTAAAACTTAAACTTCAGAGTAGTTTAATAAAGGGTGAAAAGAGAAAAAATCTATTTTCCAAAAATAGGCTCTAATGATTTTGATTAAAATTCGTATCTAGGCGTTGATTAAGATTATAATTAAACTGGCTATTTTCATTTTCCCATGAAAATGACTTTTAGGGTACTTTACAGAAGCTGAAATTTCCAGTATATCCGCAACTATTTGAAATACTAAATAACTTATCATTGCAAAATTGAAGTAATATTAAAAATAAAAAAACTTTTATATGAAATATATTTTTATAAAATCAACAGTTCCTGAGATATTGGCAAATATATTAATACAAATCTGTGTGATTTAGTTGTAAAAAGATACTACTTGAGTTTAAACGCAATAATTCTCCAATGCCAAAGAGTAATTAAATATAAGAAAGTCTCTCAAAAGTTTGTTATTTTTCCTTCAACCTCTTGGAGAAAACAACAATGATCTATCTCCATTTTAGACTCAATAGTCAACATTTACATTTTTTATTGGTCAAAATTTATAAATGAGGAATTTAATAGCAATGCGATGACATGAAGATGTGCAACACCTATTAAAATGTCGAAAATTGTAACTGTAATTGTAAGTAGAAATTTTAATACGAGGTGTTGACCCTTGTGCACTCAGTTTTGATCTTTTTTATCAGTCCAAACATACAAATGAAGACATTAATTATTTGAAAATAAAATTATAAAATTTAAAACCTGGACTCAAAAAAGGTTTTACATATATATAGTGCAATTTATGCTTGGGTTTGCTAATGTATATTATTTCGTTTCACATATGTTACGAGTTTTGAGTAAATATCTCCCTTTTTAAACAATAGATCGAGAAAGTCCGTGCGGAGTTCCATACCATTTATTTATTTTAAACATTTGTTTAAGGTGCTATTAATTTTCCTATTGTGATTGTGACTTTTCACTTCAAATATCATAATTACAAACTTACCATTTAAAATTAAAGATACACGTTAGGTTTGACAGCTGTACTTATTGAAGTAATCAAGGGTCTAGTATTTACTCTGGGTCTCAAATAAGCCACTATTATTTCACACATATACGAGTATACTGGCTCAAATAACAAGTTGGGAGGAATGGCAACAAGGAAAACGGCTATCACCTACATTTTCAATGTGAATTCTTCCTACTTTTAAGCTCATGTTGATAAGCCAAAGAAAGAAAAAAGCATCGTGAAAAGGGAAGTTGTAAGACTTTTTGTGCAGTCTAAATCATTTACTTGAATGCCAAATTTTAAATCTTACATATATCACATGAGGTGGGTTCTTGAAAATGGGGGTTGACTCCAGGTGGAAGAATTCACACATATCAATCGATAGAATATGGGATTCCTAAGGAAGGGGTGGCTAACCCATGGACTGTTATAACATTTGTACTGGCCTGCATAATTAAGAAAAACAAGCGACTTAAAACTTGATTAAGGAATTTAGTAATACGAAATAATATTTTTTATTTTAGCACCAAGTATCACTACCCATTTGGCTTATACGCTAGGAAATAATAGTTTTAAAAAGTTAGTACTGTTATAATTTCACTAGGTGGACAGTTAAAAAAGTGGTCAACCTCCTCGATTAATTACGTTTAAGTTATGCCCTTGACTTGAATACTCTACTAATATTTTTGTAATGTGCCAAATTAAACTATACTCGGTTATTGTTTGAACTGTGATATGTACAATTCTGCTACTCTACCATTGAAAACATCATTTAGATGGTTATTTAAACATTTTGAAAATATCCTCTTCCTTTTTATCAAATCACCCTCAATAACAAACAGAGATTTATATTGCTAACAATTTAAAGTAAATTTGAAAATCTTGAATATTAACCATGACTCACGACACTTTCGATTAATTAGGGAAAATTTGGAGAGGATTTTATATGTATTTCTTCCTTTGATTTAAAAATAAGTGGTTTTTGAAATGGATTCGTAAAAGTTACTAACCATAAATTAATTTAATAACCTGTTCTGTCAATTCTCAAAATAAAACAGAAATACTAAATATGCCTGATCATATTATCCTTTTTTTATAAACATAGTTCTAAGTATAATTTTGACTCAAATTTCTACAATTTTAAAATTTACTGAATATTTAGATGTTTGTTATAATTTCAAGACATTCATAACTATAAAGTATCTTAACTTGTAATTAATATTACCAATTTCTTCCAAATATCAATCAAATATTGTGCATATATATAATATTATACTAATTTAATACAACTTGTACAACCTAATTTTTATCTAAAAATTGAATTTTATTTATAAATATTAAACGTTCCTTACTAATCAATTAAAATGTTTTCAAAAATGTTTATTTTTATGCTAAACACACCTCAAAAACAAATGTTGAAATAGGATATTGTTGTTATTGACACAGTTGACACAATGGCCACTAACTAATAAAATTAATAATGTTATGATAAGAAGATTAATTTAAAATTATAATCAAAGCCTTTAAAAACGTTTTAATTAAGAAAAATTTGTTTTAAGTTTTTTTAATAGGAAAACAGAACATCCATTCTATAATTCATCCCCTCAAGCAGTGCTTTGAAGTTTAAATGGGGATAAAAGTTGCGCTCTTTCCTTTTCATCTGGAATTGATTATTCATCAATGGATTGTTGCTAGGCTTCTGTAGCTGTATCATTCGAGAAAATGAGGAACACGATCGCTTTTTTTTTTACAGCAACCTGTAAGTTAGGGTTTCATTGTCAGAATTCCAATTAATATATACAAACATTTTTGGGACATGTCCACATCTATATAATCATTTTTTTATTTATAAAAACGCAGATTAAATTACTCAATGTATTGAAGGAGAATTCCAATTAATATAAACTTTAAACAAACTTTTCGGGGTATGTCCACATCTATATAATCTTTTTTTTATTGCTAAAAACGCAGATTAAATTACTCAATTTATTGAAGGAGATAAATATCAGCTAAGGCAGTATGGATTATGTCATTTTGGGTATTCATCCCTTCCTCTCTCACCCCTCCCCCCCACAATGTACTAATATGTAATATAATAATTTTGTATGCCTCCTCAATTACTAGGCTAGTATTTTTTTGGATATGTCATTTTGGGTATTCATCCCTTCCTCTCCCACCCCTCCCCCCCACAATGTACTAATATGTAATATAATAATTTTGTATACCTCCTCAATTACTAGGCTAGTATTTTTTTGGAACATTTGACAGCTTATAGCACCTAAACCCCAATTATATGTGTATACTTAAACTTTAAATAGCTTTAAATAGTATTTAATATTAATAACATTACCTGCCATCTCTAGTTGGTGAACTTCACTATAAGCCAGTGCAAATAAACTTCCGAATTCGACCCTCTATGCTAGGGGTAGATAATGATTTCATATAAAATATTATTCATTGCAATACTAAGTACAGTTGAAACTCTTTTCAAGTTCGGCACCCGTACGACTTGAAAAGTACGGGACCACAGAATTCGACTCCTAAGAACCCTCTAATCCTTATGCCTATCACCTAGGCCAGAGCAGGATTTACAGGAGGGATCAGGAGTTTATGGCCTAGAGTGGCAAAATAAGGGGGAGGGGGTCAGCAAATTTTGTAAGAAAAACTATTGATATTGAAAAAGAGTGACGAAACGTTATAAGCACGTAAGTTACCTCCCGAGATGGATGTGTAAAACCCGTGCTACAAGCTATTGGATGTCCGTGTTCCATTACCCTGTTGCCCTACCTCCCTATAAGATACTTTTTCCTCCTTTGTTTTTGCAACATAGTACGATATATATATAAATCCTAAAGTTATAGAAGCACTTATAGTCATTGCGAGTGATGGAACAGAAACACTTAATTCACGAAATGAAGTCCCAAGGTACCTTCGCCAAGTACAGCGTCTAGAAACTGCTAATATTTCTATTTTTGTGGAGGGGAGGAACGGCAAGATATATGTAGCTCCTAAGCGGGAAAAATATAAATCCTCCACTGATCCAGACTTGTCATATCACTCTACGTACTTATTGCTATGTCAAACAAAGTAGAATAAAGCTTAAAACATGAAATAATACACCCCCTTTCACAACTATTGGTCTCTTTGAGGACATAATTAAAGGATATAATACAGCCACAATACAAGACAAAACAAGAATAGATAACCAAAACACCCGGTTGGAGATGTAGACAACTTTGGCGCCTTTGTACTGCTAATAGCACTGTCCTGGTGGCCGCCCCTCAAACTAATAGCGGCAGATTAAAAACGTGCCAGGCCACAGAATTTTGAAACAAATATTATCAACCGTACCAAATTTAATGATCTCAAAGTTTTCGAAAATTGAACATTTCCTCAGGTACACATTATTATTTTAATATTTCTTCTTTTTTTTATAATTGTCTATAATTCATAGCCAAAGGGGAGTTATTTTCTTTATCACTTACATTTTTAAATATTGTTTGAATATATATATATATTGTTTATATATTTATTATCCTAAGTTTAAACTTACCTCATAAAAGTAGAAAGAGTTGATAGCAGAGTCGGTGGATGCAACAGTCAGAAGGTATACACTGAGGTTACTAGTGCCACCGTCAGGTGTCATCAGCGTCTCAGGCGTTGGCGTTACGTCATCCTCTGCGCGAATCTCGTTGCGCACCGGTAGCTCATTGCTCAGTAACAGTGGTGAATAAGTCGGAGACGGTAGGACGTTCAGAGAGGCGAAGTCTTCCATGGTTGTCGTTTAGGCCTAGTGTTACGTCATCCTCTGCGCGAATCTCGTTGCGCACCGGTAGCTCATTGCTCAGTAACAGTGGTGAATAAGTTGGAGACGGTAGGACGTTCAGAGAGGCGAAGTCTTCCATGGTTATCGTTTAGGCCTAATTGTTTCTATTCCATTAATTCACTAAATCCAATGTTAAAAGTTCACAAATTCACTACCTCACATGTTTGCGTCCTCTTAAGATAGCAGTTGAAAATAGTAATATTTTTAAAAACGATATTTAAAATAGTCTTCATTACACTGTATATGGTATTGATGTATCAACGTGGTAACATGTCTTTATTGATTTGTATATTTACCCTGTGAGAGTGTTTTTTTAATTAAAAGAATAATAGACTTCACTTCTGAGAGTTGTGTTCGTTCATATTTGACTGTGAAATGAAAGATAAGAAATTTAAAAAAATCACAGCGTCTTACTACCCATTCTGGTTATACGCTAATGGTTCTAGAGATTAATAAGGTTACATCTATATAAAATGTACTATCATTTGTGTGGAGAGAGAGTAAAAATTTTTTGTAAAAAAATACCCTCAGTACATCCTACCAAGATTCGAACCTCAATCTCCCAGTCATCGGCCATCTGGTCTAAAGCGAGAGTAGTACGTTAGACCAAGTGGCCACCGAAGCCCGTAAAATTATTTGAACATGCATTTACTACGTAATAAGACTAATAAAATAACTTGACTATAAAAGTTTCATACAAAAAAAATTGTTTTAAAACATTTGAAATGAAATTATGTGTAAATTAATAACAGTAACTATATATTTTTTTACATTAAATTGATACTATAGTTTATATTAATTTGTTATAAACTTTTATTTCATTATAATATAAATACTATTGTTTACTTAAGTAAATACTCGAACTAATGGATGGTGGCTTACAGTCTTTAGCGAGTAGGATAAGATGACCGATTTCATTAACCAATAATTTCAAGGCCATAGCTAGGCAAAATAAAATAAGGGGTGCTACAGACCCCCAACCGCTGGAGGTGAAGACATTTTATGTATATAGAACTACTCGAAAAGTTATTTGGAGTTTTGTTTATGGCTACCAAAATAAAAGTGCTTAAAATGTGGGTGCAAAAAATTAATCACTCAACTTGACCCTTACTTTTATTTTCGTATATTTGTATTTATAGTAATTGATAACTATAAAATTACTGTCAATTCGTTTCTTACTAAAATTAAAAATGTTTTTCAATAAATAAAATATGTTAAAATGTTTAAAAATAAATTTTATTTCGAAAGCTAGAACTGTTTTCACAAAGTCTCCTATGTTTAAATTATCTGAACATAGTTTTCAAACGAATGGCCTAGTAAATTTCATAGAAATTAAAAAATTATAAGGTATGTTTAGTTATCTACAAGTGTGGTCACAGGTGTCAATAACTCTCCCCTTGTATTAAAAGCCTTAAGGTGGAGTAGAAATAGACACGGGTAAAGTAAGTGTGTTTGCAGTTTTTATAACAAAACATTTTTTTCCAAAATAAATAAAATATTTTGCCAGTAGAAACATAAAGTATAATTCTCTTGACAATTGGTGATATCAACAGATTCGTTGAATATCTGTATTGAGAATATCAGCAGTAGATGACAAACTTTTTAAATGATGATGAAAAATTGTCATTAAATTCCAGGATACACTTGACAGATATTCAATAGCTGTTGATATCACCATGGGAAGAAAATTAAATTCTATGTTTGTACTTGAGAAATATTTGATTTATTTTGACCAAAAAAAGCTTTATCTGTAAAAACTGCAAAAATACTGGCCTTTTCTCACGTCCCCTTACACCACACCTTAAGTAAACACAATTATATATTTAGACATAAGAATGGTAGCTACTAGTTAAGGAGAGCTTATAAACCTTTATTTTGATTTTATTTAAACATTTTTTTTAAGTTTACAACAAAGGGTTGCTGACCCCCACTTCCTCGAACAAGGCCATGGATTTTACCAATATGACGACTGCTTACAAATATATTTTTACAGCTTAATTGAGTGTGAATTAAATTGTTATTTTTTCTTTATTTTTATCAAATAAAAATATATTAAGTAAAGCTGACACCCCATTGATCGTTCCTCTCCCATTCCTCCTCTTTTCTTAATACTGACTAGATTTTAACACTTTACCTTATTAATATAACAATATGTTATAGACTTTTTAATTGCAATCTTTTTGTAATTAACTATATTTTACTAATTTTGTTTCCTTTAAATTTGATGGACAACATCTTTCATTAAATACAGCAAACAGAAAAAAATATTCCCACTAGACACACTTTTGACCCCTTATATGAATCTTCTACATAAGTTGACCACCAGTGTTTTAGAGTTCAAGTTCAGCACGTGTTAACGGATGGGCCTAGGTTGTTTCCATCGCACTTCTCATTGGCCCGTTGAATTGCGGGCCGTTGGCCAAAGCTAAGGATAACAAACTTTTGAAACTGCCCCTTAAATCCCACGAGGTACCAGCTGGTGAGGGTTTAATTTCGTCCAGCGTTTGGTGTTTTCATGACTATTACTAATTTTGTTTCCTTTAAATTTGATGGACAACATCTTTCATTAAATACAGCAAACAGAAAAAAAATATTCCCACTAGACACACTTTTGACCCCTTATATGAATCTTCTACATAAGTTGACCACCATTGTTTTAGAGTTCAAGTTGAGCACGTGTTACTGGGTGGGCCTAGGTTGTTTCCATCGCACTTCTCATTGGCCTGTTGAATTGCGGGCCGTTGGCCAAAGCTAAGGATAACGAACTTTTGAAACTGCCCCTCAAATCCCCCGAAGTGCCAGCTGGTGAGGGTTTCATTTCGTCCAACGTTTGGTGTTTTCATGACTTGTGTTTAAATGAGGAGGCCGGTTGCAACTACCATCCATTGTTTCCAGCCGAAAACGCTAGTTTCTAAAGTATTGTTGGATTACTATTATTAATTTACCATCTCTGTTAAAATTTTAAAAACTTCCTGGAAGATATTAACTACCAGCCAAAAGAATACTTTATATATATTAATTATATAGTCAATTTTAATACAATATTTTTCCATATAAAACTATTGTGGGAATTTATTCATACCATATTTCAAAACAAAAAAATTTCGAATAATGATTGTGGTTTGAAAAATGTTCATATATGTTCCTGGAAAATGTAAAAACAAATAAATAGTTGCTTAAAAATATTTTTTAGAAACTATTTGTCTCTGATATAATAAAAAAACAAGGTTGATTTATGAATTAATCTAATTTGTAAATTAATTTTTAAAAATAATTTACTATCTTAGTATAAAACAAAAATAAATGATCAATTTAAAATATATATATATATATATATATATTTTACTCGTTGGGGCTATGCAATGACGAGGTACATCCAAATGTATTTTTTTTTAAACTTAGCTAAATCACTTGAAATATGTAGGCATTTTTGTTTTAAAATATTAATTTGCTCAATAGTAAAAAAATAGGTTTAATATTATGATATCCGTTTATTTACTAACGATTAATTGGACATAACCTTAAACTTTTACGGACTCGAACTATTTGTCTCTGATGTAATAAAAAAACAAGGTTGATTTATTAATTAATCTAATTTGTAAATTAAAATTTAAAAATAATTTACTATCTTAGTTATAAAACAAAAATAAATGATCGATTTAAAAAATATATATATTTTACTCGTTGGGGCTAAGCAATGACGAGGTACATCTAAATGTATTTTTTTAAACTTAGCTAAATCACTTGAAATATGTAGGCATTTTTGTTTGAAAATAAAAATTTGCTTGATAGTAAAAAATAGGTTTAATATTATGATATCCGTTTATTTACTAGCGATTAATTGAACATAACCTTAAACTTTTACGGACTCTAACTGCTGTATTTTATTTTTATAGAGCGTTCAATAATATAATTCCAATGATAGAAACTAAGTTTTTGCAAACGATGTATTTATAATTTATATCAACCTGAAAGGTAACAGTTAAAACTCAAATTTAATAAATATTACCATGCTATTTCCACTTGTTATTTATTTATAAATCAAGATTAAATCGATATGTTTGCACACATTATATATTTAATGGAGTTCCTATTTTATACTGTAAGATGGAAACCCTTTCTCGCCACCATTGTTTCACTTATTTAAATTTCTAATTTAATAACTATCTATAATTTAGATTGTGGTTCAGTATTCATAATGTCTTCGTTGTATTCTTTATATGTGTCATCGATGATAAAACTTTCAAACTCGTTTGCGTTGATGCCTGAAACAAAAGAAAAATATCATATTAGAATGATCAATTTGGAACAACATAATAATATACACATAAATACCAAATAATTGGACTATTTCTGTATTTGGATGTAGTATATTTTAGGGGGCCTCTCTTATAAAATACAAACATATTTTTTCGCGATAAGCATTGATAGAATTTTACTCTAATTTTATTGTTATTTTATAGAATGTGATAGAGAAATTTCAAACGTGTGAGCTGTATAACCTGACTCAGGAATAATTGAAAATACGATTAGTAACTTCTGTAACTCAGAGCTGTATCCTGACAAAAAAAACTTTGCCACCATCGCATCATCAGATCATAAACCAAGAAAGAAAAATCCCTTTGATGAGATAAAAAAAAATCAAGATTAGACACAAACTCATAAATCATATCCATACTTCACCATAACTTGCTAATTCTGTACTTTTAATCGCAGAAAAATCACATATGTGTTGATAAATCATGTTATGTAAAAAGTTACATAAAGAGTATCAGGGTTTACTTCTTTGACATGTAAATCTGAAAACAAATCAGTCAACCCTTTCAAATTATGAGTATCCTTTCAGGTAGTCATGTTGAGAGACAAAGCAACAGTCGAAAGGGAGGGTTTTATCTAGCAAAAACCTACTAACTTCATCTAAAAAACCATAAACAATACAAAATGTTAACGTCTACTTTACTTTACTTTACTTAAAGGTTACTTTACATCCATTACTGTTTCCAGCCTATGGCCTGGGTCAGTTTTTTATTCAAGCTTTAGATTTTCCACTACCGGCTTGCTAGGCCTGTTGTAGCTTCATAAGATAAAGAAAGGTTGTAGCTCTAATCTCGTGTTGGACTAGACTTCTGAAGATGGGGAGATCACTGTTCGATTCCGGTCGTGTGCGCTGAGGGTGGTTTTTCCTAATGGTTTTCCACTTTTCCTCCACACAAATGTGGGTGCGTTTCCACTAAATTAAGCCTTCCTAATCCCTAACTCCTTAGTGTGATTAGTAAATTGGCATGTAACCTGAACAGGTAGTAAGACGTGGTGCTAAATATAACTATATAATTAAAATAATAATCTTTTAAAACAGCTTCTAAAGATCTTTCCCGATGTTTTGTTTTGTTTGTGCTTTTTTTATTACCACTTTTTACTAATCATCCGACCTGTACGAATTTTAATCGCGTTCTTTGCCAACAGACGGGGGGCTCTCGGTTGGCATGGATCAATTTGCAGGCTGACGCCATGGAGTATTAATGGGTCGAAAATGATAAAAGTAGAATTTAGAGTAAATGTAACCGCTTTTGCATAGAAGTATATTGGTAAACCAACTTGGAAAATTCTCTCCCAGTGCACAAGACCTAGATTCGACCCCCAACCTTCTTCTCAACAGTCAAACTGGACTAAATGAGCATGTCACTAAGCCCACCAATACGAGATTATTTTAGCACCGCGTCTTACTACCCGTTCAATTTATACGCTTATGTACTAATTTCGCTAATAGTTTTAGGGATTAGGAAGGTTATATTCTGAGAAATTGTACCCACATTTGCGGGAAGAGAAAGTGGTAAACTGTTTTGGAAAAAAACTTAGTACTCCCGATCGAGATTCGAACCTCTATCTCCCCGTCATCGGCAGTCTACTCTACTCAAATAATAGCGCGTTAGACCCCGTGGCCTCCGAAGCGGGTGGATACGAATTAATTGCAAACTTGATTTTTAAAAACCCACACACACACATGTAGGCCTTTAGCAAGAGGTTGTCTAACGTGTGAATAAGACCTAGTGATTTTATTTACTCGAGCTGAAAGACTAACTACAACGTCGAATTAAGCCAAACATTGTGCATCCTTCCAACCAAAATGCAATAAGTGTGTCACTTCTTTGTCGACCTAGATAGACCTGGGGTAAAGTTCTCGCACCAGGACCCGATTTTCGTGGGCTCAAGCCCAGCTGGGGCAGATGGATTTTCCTTGAGCGATAAAATCCGCAGTAAAGCTTCCTTCGGAGGGGAAGTAAAGCCGTCGCTCCCATGTCAATTGTAGCTTGTAAAAGAACCCTGGAAGGTGTGTTAAAATACTTTTCCCAGCAAAATTGGTAGGTTCTTTCGCTCTTGCTGATAGAAATTCTTGCGTGATATAATCAGTCGGCTCAGAAAATGCACGTTAAATACTTGAAATAAATAAAACCTCATTAAAATATGACAATAACAACTGTAAGCAGCTCCGAAATTTCTCAATAGAGAATAATTAAATTACTATTATTTGATATTAAATGTATGTAACAGTTTACCAAATGAGGTATTAATATGAGTCTACAATAAAAATAAGGACACATTTAATATGATTATAAAAAATAGTAATTTAAATGAGTTAAGAAATCCTTTTTTTTTCCGAACGCATTTCCAAACAAAGAACACTTAAACAAGTCAACAAAGTTTTCCTTCAAAATGTTTGTTCCGTTGTTAATGGTGTTTTGAAGAGCACATTGTAAACACGATAAACTAATTAATATCAGGAACTTTTCCTCGGACGGCTCTGGTAAAATGTCAATGTCAAGGTTTGTTTTTATATTGATCGTAGCAATCAATTTAGAGATTTCAGACGCGTTGAGTTAACTTGATACATTAGGAATTATGACAGGAAACTTTTAAAGTGGGGAATAGTTTTTATGTTTAAATATTGGCTGCCTTACCACAATTTTTCTTTAATTTCTAATGACATTATTGGTTTTACTATCTCCGTTCTTTAATTTAATATTGACATTATTACCTTCGTCGATTTGACTTTCAATTGGACATTATTACCTACGTATTTTTCATCTTCACACCACAAAAAAAAAAAAGCAAGATGCTGACCAACGGATACATGAAAGATTTCAAGACTCGATCAACCTTCCCACGACCGGACCAAATTTACGAGAAAAGGGTATCAGAACCATTTTGGATTCTTAAGTGAAGCGGGGGACCGACTGCTCGGGGGATTTGGAGTAGAGATTGATGGATGCGGCGATCTATAAATCCCAGAGACCTTGTATAGCTTCTAGGCTCTATCATCGTTCGGAATATGTTGCAAGGTAGTTCCTCAAAATGGACAGCAGAATGAACGTGTGAAGTGGAACTCATTCGGAGAAACCCATTCAGGGCTGCATTTATAGCATAGTCTAGAGAGTCAACCAATCTCCCAGGTAGGTGAGGAGTATGAGGGGGTATTAGGAGCCTGCCTCCCATCCACTACTCGAAATTGCAACTAAGATTAGACTAAACTAAATATCAAATTCACTATTTCAGAACATAAAATTAAAAATATTCCATTATTGAATAGTAAATTATTATAATCCTAGTGGATAGTTGCAGCAAAGGCAGTAGATTATTGCATGAAAATGTATTCTAAACTTTTTATTGGGAAAAGTTCTATACTATAATAAGCCCTCACTCGACTGTCTAATTACAATTCTAGTCGTCAAAGACTATCAACTTTACATAGATTCAGCTTTCGGTGTTTAATTTGAATCTAAACGTATATTTTCTACCTTCACCTACGGTGAGATCTTAAAAACGAACCCCTCTCCCATCTCTCTATTTGTTGCACCAAACTATTCAGCTAAGAGTCTATCTATTATTTTTAATCAGATACTAATATTTTATCTATCTACATACAATCATACACAAATCATGGTTTCCATAGTGATGTAAACAAATAATTATTGTACTGATAATCCACTGCCACGTAGAAGGAAAATATGGAAAATTCACTTGGAAAATTCGGCTTTAATTTTAGGCCGATATTTTTGCCAACAATACCGACCCCTAACCTTTAAAGTGGGTGTTCATTTGTCAAAATCTGTTAAGCCATTTTCTCGTAATTTTAATTACTGTAAATGGGCTTATAAAATTATATATAAGATATTATCCATGACATGAGGCATTATAATATATATGACCCATGAAATGCAAGAGATAGTAATAATAATAAAAATGACGTTTTTGGACCAACATTATTCGTAGCTCACCATGTGGGAATATTATCCAGTACTAATGTAGCGTTGCCCAGGGGACGCCCAAATATACTAATCATACATTATTTCCATGGAGGCTCTTTCCATGTCCATGAGATGAGGGGATGGTGGTAGCTAATATGACGGGTTAAAGCCAATCAATATCTTAACCTAGCTTTAGCCTTATCAACTAAACCCTGGTGATCATGGGAATTATCCTACTTTCGAGAAAAACCACCAAGCACCAGCAAGGAATCGAAACCGGAACCTTAAAGTCAGTATCCAGAGCCCCTGACCATTATACCTCTAGGCCGGTTGGTGTAAGAGGTATTTTGAGTCGTACAAGTGTACCCAAACACTGTATCAACCACAGACCATCTATTTCCATGGCTTGTGACGCTACGAACAATACGGTATCGACTTGTTCATTTAAGAATCGAAAGCCAACTTTTTTTTATAACTTATCTTTATTTTTATTTTTTTGCACTATGGCTTACTACCTGTCCTGAATATCAAAATATTTACACTGACGGAGATAAGTTGAGGAAGGTAGTATTTAGAATGAATCCACTGGCATTTACATGAGGTAAAGGGGTGGGGGGAAATGGGGACATATTAAAGGAAGTGTAAATAAATCCTATCGGGATTTGATCAATAGTAAACCAAACTAGATGGTCTTGACATTTAGTTCTTATAACACCAATAAAGATATATTCTTAACGGTTTTTGCTTGGGTTTTTTTGTACCTCGTCCTACCACCCGTTTGTGTTATCTGCATATTTACACTAATGGGGTAGGGATGAGAAAAGTAGAAATGTAGAGGAAAGGTACCAGTATTTACGTGGAAGGCGAGTAGTAAGCCATTTAGGGGAGAAAAAAACACTCAGTATACTCGACCAAAATTCGAACCCCAGCCACCTTGTCACTGGTAGGCCTAGGTTAGTCTATTATGAGAGCTACGTCTAAGACTATTTGATCACTGACGTAGGCCACTTCATTTTTACAGATGAACAGTAGGTGATTGTTTGGGTAGCCTCCATCTTTGAAATTGAATCTTAGATACGTGTTGGTATATAAGACAAGAGCTTTCCAAGAACACCTGGCATGTGACTAGCATTTCTAAACATCTCCTTAGTTCACGTTTTAGAATGTGTTGTATATTGTATGAGTTGCTTGACTGAGAGGATAAAATTGTTGTCGTGAAGCGTAGTTAAGTGAGTTGTCGCAAAGTGAAGTGAAGCTCTGTGAAGTGTTTGCCTATAAGACTGTGGGAATAGGACAGACGGCTGGAATAAAACACAGGTGGTACACAGTTAACTTGTCAGCATGTGATGGAGTTCGAACTTGTACAAACAAGTGGATCGTTGCAGTGGTGGCTGGAGATGATCACGCTAAAGTGTATTCAAAGCTTTTTATTTAGAAATATTCTATAGAGCCTCACTTGACTTTACAATTAAAGGTTTATTCGTCCAAGGCTATAATATTTCATAGACTTTTAGTTTTTGTTGTTAAATTTTAATCAATATGAATATTTTTCCCCATCACACCAAAATGAGAGATTTAACTTGACCCCTTTCCAAGATTTCTATTTGCTACGCCATACCCCTTAAAGTAATAATTAGGTTATTATGTTTAATTAAAGAGAAATATACTATATACTGATTTACATTCATAGTATATAGATTAGGGTTCTCATGGTGAAATAAATAAAGAATGATTGTGCAGATGAGCCACTGCAATTTCGGCAGAAAATTTGAAAATTCGCTAGGAAAACTTAGTTTTTGATGGAAGCTATTAATTTTTGCCGACATTCTAGACCCCTAACCTTAAAAATGAGTGGCTGTTTGTAAAAATCGGTTAAACCGTTTTTTCGTAATTCTAACTACATCATATAGACCTATCAACTTATATATAAAATGTTATTTAAATGTTTTAAAGGTTGCGTAGAAATTCTAACTAAGGAAAATTGTGGCGGTTAACATAAACGTGTGTTTAGTTAAAATAATAGTAAGTATGTGGAAATTTGGTTCAAATTTGACAGGATATTTGTATTGTTTAATCAAGCAATGTAGAAAGGTCGCCTTCTATGAAACCACGAATCAGAAACAAGTTATATGAAAAATGGAAATTCCTGCTGCCACAATGGCTAAAAAGAGAATTACAATATTTAAAACATATACTTAGTCAGTTTAATTAATAATGTAAAAATAAATTATTCGGTAATCTACAAGGAAATATTATTGAAAGTATTTGCTAACTGTTTAATTGATAATTCATATAAAACTTATCTATAAAATGCCATATTTTAGTGACTTTCAATCAATGTTGGTAGTTGAATGTGGACTTCCTGTAAAAACCAAGTTATAGCTAATTTTATCTGTATTGAATTTAATGTATTGCTGTGTTTATTTGATGATGTTGACTTATCTCTATTATATGTTAAAAAAAAAGTCAAATATCTACGGAAGTCTTACCCAGAACCTCCGACTTACAAAAACAATGCGCTACCGATGAGCTAGCCAGGTTTTTCCTGGGTTCCAGTGCTATATATCACACCCTTTTTTAAGGTATAGTTTATGATGGGCAGATTATGATAAATATTATAATATATAAAATTGGTACACTAGATCAAAGGTCCCTCATTAAATTCCTTGTTTGTAGGTCTATGTCATTTTGAAACACATATTCTTGTGAACTCTACTTAATCCTAAACCGATATTTATTTCTATATGATGTCAACTTTTTCTGTTTCAAAAAGTTTATTTTAGTACAATCCAAGCGTATACTTACTTGGATTTGTTTTTATTATACTCATGGTGCAGAAATATGCTGCTCAATGTGTAAACTTTAAATAAAATATGTATTTATAAAAACCTATGACTAATCACTTTCGGTCGAATAAAATTTTTAAATAAGCATCTTAATAATTTGAAAAAATAGAGCCAGCTTAAAAATAGCTAAATAAAATACTCACCGTTTCATGAGTAGGATTTTAGGTTTGCGCCTCGCTGCTTTTTACATTTCACGCACACGTGATCACGTGATCACTCACCTAAATTGTTCTGACACTTAGTGAAAAATTATTATTATCATTATTATTATTATTATTATTAGCACCGCGTCTTACTACCCGTTCGGGTTATACGCATCTGTGCTAACGTGTAAAGGTAGGGTGATTGTGAGATGAAATGGAGGACCTACAGTTCAACGTGGAATCCGAGCCACGGTGGAGGCCTGGCATTCCACACATTCAGAAGTTGTGATTAATACACGTCTTGTCAGAGGTGAAGGAAAGGTTTGGCAATCAGATAAATATGTGCCGGGATCGTGGATTGAACCCCGGACTCCCAGCACATAAATCCGACATCTTACCCCTAGACCGCCAGGTCACCGAATGAAAAATTAATTTGGATTGGAATTACAATATGTGAATCTCTTTATTTGGTACAAAATACAATCATGAAAAAATATAAAATGGTTATGATGTAGATTTTATACAAAATTAAAAGTTAAAAATAGTTCGAACCATAGTCAGTAGTTATTAATATATTAAATACTATTTACAGTAAAATATTATGAATATGAATATGATTTCCAGCTTAATACATTTTCTCTAAACGTGATTTTAAAATTAGAGGTTTCTGATTAGATTATTTATAGTAGGAATGTCGTAAGAAGGAACTTTTAGATAAACAAACTTTTCTTGCGGCCAAAATGGATTATATTTTTTTAATTTATTAATGTTGTTTTATAGGAATTGCTATCAAAAGTGGTAGCTGCACATTACACTACTTGACGTGTGAATAAGCAAAAATAAATCTAGCCCAGTATTTTTCTAGCTGCCAGATAAGTTTCTTCTCATGTAAACTGGACTGTAGCTATATTTATTCCTTAAAAACCTTTTTTACTAGACTTTTACTAAACATAAATATTTACTATAACTTAATTTCACATTACAAATTTACTTCGCAATAATTTCTTTGAATCTTTCTTCTCTTCTTTATTTTAATTTTGAAATTGTTTATATTCGGTGATAATTTTCTCTCTCATAATGGAATTCATCCAAAATCTTAGTTCAGTTGGTAACGTATCCACAGAATTCAATCATCAGTTATGGTCCAAATTGTGTCATGAAATTGATTTTGTATCCTTTCACCAACTTGTAATAAATAATATTCCGGGGTAATTATAGCTACTGTGTTTATTATAAATATAATTAAGTCGAATCTCTCCGGTTGAAGAGACATTTTTAAAATGCATGACAAAATTACGGGGCTTTACAATTTTTGACGTTTTCATCATAAGTGAGTGAATGTCTTGACATTTCAAACTATCATTAAACATACTACAGAGTAAATGGACCTTGATTATTCTAATAAATATTTTTGTTATTAAATATTATGCCATGATAATTAACTATTGTTTGTAATGTTTCTTAAAACTATGTTATCACATAAACAAAACGTGTTTGTTTGGGTGTTAGTTAACATTAGAAGTCCCAAACTAAGAAACCTAAAACTTATAACACTATCTTTGGGTAACCTGATGGTGTGAATCAGTATTCACCTTCAAGTTCCTATTTATAAAAACTATTCTTCGAACCAAGATAAAAATCACCAAAGTCAAATTTCTTGCTTGAACAACTCGCATGGTTTCTAGTATAACCAAAAGTCTGATTAGACTTTTTTTTATACAAATTTACAACTCAAGACCTTTTAGAGAGCTTAAACACTGTTTAATGACATCGGGAACATAACGTAAATTATATTTAGAGATTGTGATTAATAGGAAATTGATTTAATATATGATATAGGATGATCCAAATAGCTTTGTGAACAATCACTTGATTATTCTAATAAATATTTTTGTTATTAAATATTATGCCATGATAATTAACTATTGTTTGTAAGGTTTCTTAAAACTATGTTATCACATAAACAAAACCTGTGTGTTTGGGTGTAAACATTAAAAGTCCCAAACTAAGAAACCTAAAACTTATAACACTATCTTTGGGTAACCTGACGGTGTGAATCAGTGTTCACCTTCAAGTTCCTATTTATAAAAACTATTTTTCGAACCAAGATAAAAATCACCAAAGTCAAATTTCTTGCTTGAACAACTCGCATGGTTTTTAGTATAACCAAAAGTCTGATTAGACTTTTTTTTCTACAAATTTACAACTCAAGACCTTTTAGAGACCTTAAACACTGTTTAATGACATCGGGAACATAACGTAAATTATATTTAGAGATTGTGATTAATAGTAAATTGATTTAATCTATGATATAGGATGATCCAAATAGCTTTGTGAACCATCTTTTTTTTTAAATTTTTCTTTAAACATGCATTTATATACAACCAGACAAACATGAAATTCCTAAATTAAGTCAAAGTGCCCTGGAAAGTTTTAAATAGCTACCAGCTCTACTTTCATGTATTAATAAGACAAACGATGTCACTTTTGGAATATATTTTTAATGCTCACAGTAGGCATATAGTGATTTTGTTTCAATGTGGGCTATTGTAGGATTTTGGTAGGAGGAACAATTTCAGACAGTTATAAAAGTTACTAAAATATTTATAATATATCCATACGTTGGGGGGAAATAAAAGATAATTCGAGAAAAGGACATTGTTTTTGAAGTTTTCATATCAATTTTTTTTGTGTCAAAAAAAACACAAATATTGCTCTAGTACAAACATAGAGTTTGATTTTCTTCACATTATGACAACAGTTGCTAAATATCTGTCATGAGCATATCGGCATTATATGAGAAACTTTTTAAATTAAGAGGAAAAGTTCTAATAAAATTTTAGGACCCCTTTCTTTGACAGATATTCATGGACTGTTGGGAATACTATGTCTATTACGTAGATGTCATTATTTGGAACGTCATTCATTTTCTTTTTTCTATCATGGATAGTTATAGTTGGATAAACTATTATTTTTTGAGTCCAACAGTGCTTTCTGTAATAGATTTAGTAACTAAAACGTAAAAGGTAACCAGGCCCACTGGCTCAGTTGAGAAATGTTTTTGTTATTCTTATGGACAGATTGTGGCTCACTTTTATTTATTCAGTTTAGTTTGAATATTTTTATGCATTACTGTGTAAGTGTTTATTCAAATTCAAACCACGAAATTTTTTATTTGAGAACTTTTTTAGTAAGTCTTAAAATCTATTTTTAGAAACTATTTATATTCATACCAAATATGTGGATTAAAAATATACAATTATAATAGTTGCATTAGGTTTTTTTAGCTCTGCAATACATCGAAAATTTTACTCAACACTTGCTATACAAAATTTTATTTAGTTGTATTTGGACAAATTACAATTTAAAAATAAATTAATATAAATATTTTAAGTGTGCATATTTTTTTCCCTTTAAAATTTGGTATTATAAAGTTTAATTTACTGCTCATACCTATAATTATAACCAAAATCAGAGTTTTTGTCGCTCTTTTTATTTAAAAATATTATTTGCCATTTACCACTACATTTAACTTAATTGAAGCTATCAAATTACTTACATATTTTTATTGGAATGAATGAGAAGGCTAAGTTTATATTACAATTATTATAAATCTGAGTACTATATATAGTCCTGAAGTGTAAACTTATTTTAATATCTTTTCTTGTTTCCAGTCCATTTCCCAACCGAAAATTTTCCGAAGTCAAAATGTCATTCCCGCACAGAGAGCTAACAATGTCTTGTGATGAATACAGAATGTGTAGCACATCATTTTGTAATCTCATCCACTTCTCAGTATCTTCATCCCTTTTTGGAACATATATCTTCCATAGCACCGTTTTACTTTCTCGCTATCTTACAGGTAGAGAAAGTATTGTGATCGTCACAAAAATCTAACTCGAGATTTTGATGAATCTCGACGTTTCATGACCCCCTGAATCCTAAAATGTTGTTTTTGCTTTTCCGTCTGTCTGTCTGTCTGTCTGTCTGTCTGTACCTCCAACTAGAGCCTAAACTATTTTACCGATCGGGCTGAAACTTGGTATCTAGGGTTTTCATAGGGTTGCCTCGAGGGGTTTTTGTAATTGGATATCTAACCCTTAAACTAAGTGTAGTTTACTGAAGGGCAACAATATAAAAAGTCGATTTTCTCAAAATTAGCTTTAACGATTTTGATTAAATTATATTTCTAAACATTTATAAATATTTCAAACAAAATGGTTACCCTCAATATTTTGACAAAATGACTTTAAGGGCTCCGGTCTGATCCATAAATTTTGATTTTT
>CABFWB010000093.1:32586-70277 GCA_902151455.1 Timema bartmani
CTGAGATATTGGCAAATATATTAATACAAATTTGTGTGATTTAGTTTTAAAGAGATACTACTTGAGTTTAAACGCAATAATTCTCCAATGCCAAAGAGTAATTAAATATAAGAAAGTCTCTCAAAAGTTTGTTATTTTTCCTTCAACCTCTTGGAGAAAACAACAATGATCTATCTCCATTTTAGACTCAATAGTCAACATTTACATTTTTTATTGGTAAAAATTTATAAATGAGGAATTTAATAGCAATGCGATGACATGAAGATGTGCAACACCTATTAAAATGTCAAAAATTGTAACCGGAAGTAAAAATTTTAATATGAGATGCTGACCCTTGTGGATCCAATATTGATATTTTTTATCGGTCCAAACATACAAATGAGGACATTAATTCTTTAAAAATAAAATTATAAAATTTAAAACTGGGACTAAAAATTGTTGTACATATATATAGTGTAATTTATGCTCGGGTTTTCTAGTGTATATTATTTCGTTTCACATATGTTACGAGTTTTTAGTAAATATATCCATTTTTAAAAAATAGATCGAGAACGTCCGTGCGGATTTCAGTACAATTTATTTTTCAATCGCCTTAAATTTCTTTTCGTCACTGCGCTATAGCCACGATATAGTCGCATTACAGAAAATGTAAATATATTTGTTTAGAAAGTTCCCCTGAACTGTGTGTTTGCCTGCGTTTGTATGCCGGGCTCTCTGTTCACGCACGCGTGCTACCCGCATACACACACACACACACACACACACATACATACACCCATATCTAAACACTATGTTAATTCAATCCGTTGTGTGTTTGGGTGTCTCTTCTGTTCGCCATGTGTTTTGAAGCCTGCAACAATCCATGACACGGTTAGGAAAATCTTTTTGACTATTCATGAGATGGTTGGTTGTATGTTTTTTACTAATTTCCCCCTCCCCCTCCTCCCCCAACTCTGCTCCTGGGGCCATTCCGCCTCCCCCGACATTAGATTTATATTATTATTGCATGGTTTAAACTGTCTTTGTCTTAATTGTGCGTATTAGAGTAGCTCGCCAAATGGTTTCACTAATAGCTTCAACAGGAACAAGATACAGACAAATAACGGCCATAATTTGACGTGCTCAGAACTGAGTTTAAGGTTAATGTATTGGTGAAATTTTAGCTGAGATACTGTATATATACATCCCGAGTGAAGATTTTGGAAAGGTCTGATAAAGCAGATACTTAAGGACATAGGAAATCATCGCACTTTCTACTTCTCTCCACCTTCTGTGTCAGTATGACTCGTTTTTGCATGTGGGCCAAAGTAGTTAGGAGATCAACTCACCTTCTACTTCACTCCACCTTCTTTTTCAATCAGACTCCTTCTTACACACGGGCCAAAGAAGATAGGAAACTTTCTCACACTCTACTTCCCTCCACCTTCTTTTTTATTCAGATTCGTTCTTGAATATGGGCCTTAGTCTATATTTACAGGGGCAGTTCATGGGTTGTTGCCAGGGCAAGTCCATTTTGATAGAGTTGTGGTGATAATTGCTTCCTCCCACTGGATATCAGTTTTTCCCTCTGAAGTAAGTGCGCAAACATTCCCCCATTACTTTATTGTGTAAAAGTTTGGTCAAACGGGAAATGAGAAGGAGGGCACATTCTACTAGTAGACTTACGTCAGGCCAGGCTTGTCCGGGCAATAAACAACTCATGCGCCGCCACTGTCCGATTACAAAGCCAATTATGTGTGTGTGTTTTCACAACGTCTTACTGTGGATTCACACGCTCGCCTAAAAACAAACGCAGAACAGAGATGGGGTCACGTGACGAGCAATAAGCCAATCACAAGATTTCCTCCTCATCAGTGCAAGCTGTTCCGCTAAAGTTCAACTCATCTCTACTTCGTCCTGAGATGTTCGGCACAGGAGAACCAATCAAATCTCAGAGCCAACCATCTCAAACTAGTGCGCATGCGCATATGACAACGCATGCGTGGTATAGCTAGAAGCGAGCAGACAGCTTCGTTTGCCTTTGTGAGGAGATTTTAAATAACCCTTTAATGTAAAGCGTGTGTATCGATGTATTGGATTGTGCCACGAAACAGCGCTATAATTTGAAAACGTTCATCGGGAGAATGTTCTAAAATATATGTTTATCCGAAAATAAAAAAATAAAAAAGGTTGATAATCAGTTGTTTTGAATTAGCGTTGCAATGCATCATGGGTCAACATACAGCATGTGAATTGTTGCACCACTGAGGCAGACTTTGCTTTTTATTTTCGGCGAACGTGTAAATCAAGCCTTAATATCAATTCGGGCTATCACCATGTTTACAATACTGAATTAGGTATCAGGAAGGTTGAGTTTTAAGGAAATGTACCCTAATTTGCGTGTAGGCAGAGTGATGATAGGGCACGCCGTCTAAGTGGCAAGCTCATTTAGTTTGTATTTTGGGTGACAAGAAGGTTGGGGCTCAAATACGGGCTGGGTGTACGAAAGTTTTATTTTCCTAAATAGCTTCCCACTATCACTCCACGCAAATGTGGGGACATTTCCTCTAAATTAAATTATACATCTCTTATCAATACTCCACTAGCATAGTTAATTAATATTTAGTTATATGCGTATAATACAGAGAGCTACTGATACGGAGCGAAAAATAAAAATACTTTTCTTATAATCTTGTAATATGATATGTAGACAAATTTACTAAGCTATTGCGGCACAAACGTGAAAAATTTAAAATTACGTGGTTTTTAAGTTTTATCAAAAAATTAATATAATTTAAACTTAATAAAGTAGGTAAATTTTGTCGTAGAGGTGTGTCGTGTGTCCTTTATATGAAACTACTAAGTAAGTCAAAATTCATTGATTTTTGAGTCAAGTTTTTTAATTAATATAGTGAACTCAACTAGTTTTCAAATTAATCTAGGTCAATGAAGAATTTACGTGGGAAATAGCATTTACAGTTTTCATATTAATTAAACAAGTCGATTTTTTACTATACTATCATATTAAGGTAAATAAGGCCTATGTGAATAAAAATTATTTAATTACTAGTTTCTTAAGAGGCTGGTATTTTAAATAAAAATTATATCTCATTATTGCTACTGCAGGCATTATTTGCTGTGAAATATCAAATGATGTGTGTATTTTTGAAGACTAAGCCTGTAGCTGAATTAGAGAGCGCATGAAAGAACAATAATTTTAAATGCTGCTATAATCATAGGATATAATAATAATATTGATAATATTAATAATTATATTAATAAATATATTATTTATATAATATGTTCGCATTTATTATATTTTATAATTGTGGTTTTAATTCTAAATAGGTCCTTTAAAATATCATTTTTTTTAAATAGCTAATAATATAGGTTATAATATATCTAAATTTGGTCCATAAAGGGGTGAGGCCACTGGGGAGTAGAGGATGTTACATAATGATGAGCTGCATACCCTCTACTCATCACAATACAATGCTAGGATAATACAGTCTTGTATATTACGGTAGGCAGGACATGTAGCGCGAATGGAAGAATCTATATCTGTGTTTAGTGTACTGACTGGCAAGCCCAACGAGAAGAGACCATTGTAAAGACCGAGACGCAGATGGGAGGATAACATTAGAATGGACCTGAAAGAGACAGGTGGACTAGTGGACAGATGAGGTGGACTGGATAGAACTATTTAAAATATGGATATATGGCTTACTTTTGTAAGTGCGGCAATGATCTTTCGAACTCCTAGTGCTATAGAGTAAATAAGTATATATATAAACTCTGATGGTTAAATAAATATGTAAGACTATCCTGAAAATACTATAGCTAATACGTTATACACACATAAATACTATATATATATATATTAAAAATGAGATAGTGATTATGATTTTATTTTCGAAGTAAACATAAAAACTGCGAGTGAATTAATCTTACAAGTGTGTTTTATAAACGAGTTGACACGTGAGTGATTATTAGTACTTTGGACATCCACTAGGTAATTTGACAAGTCAATATGTGGGTTTACGGATTCATTTTACTGATGGCTTGAAAAAGTTCAGTCAACATTCACTAACCATAAAATAATTACTCAGATCAATGATCTGAATAATGATATCAATATATCAACGTCTAAAATTAGACTGCATTTGGCATCTAAAAAAAACAGGATGAGGTTAAATTATTAGATAGATGACAGCAGTAAATTTGTGATATCACTAATGTAAAATGACTCCTTAACCATCCCACACGAAAAATTTGACACAATAAGCCAGTTGATTAGTCTAGAAGCTTCAATAAAGTTACTAATGTGAGAATATGTTATAGTTTACCCAGAAATACCCTTTATATCTACATTGAGATAAACTATATCCCTGGTTTATTTCTAAAGTGGAATGGGAAAAAATAAATTCTACAAATATTGTTTCCCCTGTAAGGCTAATTCGCAAATGATTGCACCAAAGGGATAGGAATAAGTAAGGTGGAATTTAAACGAAGAATATTTGAATTTACATGGAGGTAAATTTGGGGGACTATTTATAAAATATATAAACTCAATACACCAGGTCAGTAATTGAACCCTGACTCACCGATATATGTCAAAACGAACAAGCCGTGACTGACGTATTTGTGCGCGCACCCATCGGTGCGAGGAGTTTGTAAATCACGTTAAATAATCTTAAAATATGCGTTCATACCACGGTCATGACTAAGTTAAGCTTTGTAAGGTGAGTTCACCAACCAATGGAGGCGAGGGTAATTTATAAATATTGAATATGTATAAAAGATATTCGGAGCAATTTTTTTTATGGTAGTTAATAATAGAAGTTTAAATAATGTAAGAACAAAGATGAAACAATTTACTGGATTATATAAGTAAAATCATATTCAAATGATGGTTGAGAAATGATTAGAATAATTGATGTAGGTTTGGAATTATTGAATTCTCAAATAAAGTGAGTAAATATTAGGAAAATTAATTAAATTTCATGTTTATTACAAAAACAATAATAATAAGAAAAACAATAAACTTGAGAAAGATATTCTCTGTTATAGAGTACATTTACCAAGTTTAAATAAAGGAATATATAAAATGGTAACATTATATCATGTTATAGCAAATGGGTCAAAAACATAAAATTTTAATTTTAATTAAACTGTAAGTAAAATTATACTAAATAACATATAAATGTAAACATTATATTGATCTGTATGATAAACAAAATGCCTATCTAACCAGATATAGATGAATATATTAATAGTAATATAATAGTAAAGAAATGTATTGGCAAATTTACGAGATAAGTGAAGAATTTAAAAAACAAAGACTTAAGTATAGGTAGATATTAAAAGTATATTAACAGTATATTATAAAATAAATAAATTATTAGTGTGTATATTTATTTTATTTTGGCTTATATTGTAAATTGAATAAAATGTTAATATTAAAACCTTATTGATCTGCAATAAGTACAAATAATTAACTAATCAGATGTAGTGGATGTATTACGCTGAATAAAAACAATATGAGACGAATAAAAATGCTACCAGACAAATGACTATGTGTATATAAACATTAAAATAAAATTACTTAAAAGTTAACCAGTATAATTGAAAGTATAAAATATAAATATGAAGATAAATTAAGAGTTAGTTAAGTGTTGATATAAAATAGTGAATTTAGAGAATACATCTAATTGAAAACCAAAATTAAAGAATGCAAAGAAATGTTATTAATATTATTGTAAAATAACACATAGATAAGTTTGAGAATAATGTACACAATATAATAGATTTTTGAAACTGTTCACGGTTAAAATAAAGTGATATATTAAAAGAGATTAAAATTGCAAAGTTATTAAAATTAAGTACATTATGGAGAACAGATGAATTAAGAACACTTTATAACTAAGAAAAATTAATTAGTGTATTTATGATACCAGATTTGACAGCCAGTGTTTAAATGTTTACTAAAATAAATTTACATGGGAAAACTTAAAGTTTTGAAGTGAACTTGAAAGAATATTATAAAATCAGAAAATTAGAAAACTATTCACATGGTTATACCAACAATAAATTGTTAAATATCTGTCAAGTATGTCCTGGAATTTAATTACAACTTTTTCTCTTCGTTTAAAATGTTTCACATTAAATACCGCTATGCTCATGACAAATATTTAAGAACTTTTGATATCACCATGTAGATAAAATTAAATTATATGTACTGGAGAAATATTTTATTTACTTTGGTAAAAAAAGTTTTGTTATAAAAACTGCAAAAACACTGACCTTTTCTCGCGCTCTCTACACTGACACCTTAAGAGGCTGTTTTTGGCCTACGTCTCTAACACAATAATCTTGAACACGGCTGAAATAGTTCTTTTGTATCTCTTGATGCATAATTATAAGCTAGTACACTTTTGTAAAATAATGTATTTATCTAACTTTTTTTTCTGTGCTCTTCTACTTACTTATCACTGAGGCTTGCGTGGAGAGAGAGTAGAAAACAATTTTTGGAAAAATCAGTTCAATATGCCAGGACAGAATTCAGGCCACAAACTTCCCCACCAGCAAACCAGGGCAAACGAGGTTGATGCCTTAACCCATGTGCCCACTGATGAAGGTCTTAAAAGGTTTAGCTGATCCGATTATAAATTATTATAAATTACAATATAAGTCAAATATAAAAATTAACTAAAACTAACTTCACGTATACATACGTCAAGTTATGAGACGTGCAGCTATTATTTTTGATGAATAATAACAATACCTCTAAAATAACCTTTAATAATATAGTAACATTGGTGACTGGAACAAAATAAGTTTTTATTTTTTTAAAGACGCTTAGTTTGAAAATTAGACTGAAAATATTGTGCCACAAACCTGAACGAAGTATTCCCGTAGCGACCATTATTGTTGCCAAAATTTGTCCTCCCAATGACACCGTACAATGACCATAGCACATTGTCTCTCTTCAATTGCCCGTGGAGCTTGATGGGTCTACGGGATAGTATCAGTTTTGTCGCGACAAACAATGACAAATTTACATTTAAATCTATAGTCATGTAAATATTTTTATCTGTGATGTTTCCATCACACCGTTATGAAGGGATCAACGTCCTTATTCAAGGACTAAGATTTGTCGCGTGTAACCAGTAACGTTGGTTACGCAGACAAATACTTCCAGTCTCGTCTTGTCTGGTTTGCTACTGACGAGGAGATTGGGGCTCACATATTGACCGGGTGTTTCTGGGTGTGCGAATGCGGGTACGTTTCCTCTAACTCATGTACTATATCCTCCTTCCTAGCTCAATAGAGTAACTATATGGATAGCACGTGAAGCAAGGATTTATTTTGAAGTTTTATCCAAATCCTGTATAGTGCTTACTGGTTTTTATCATATTGATAATATGTTAAGATTGGGTTTGTCAAAGGAAACGAAAAATGTACGTATTTAAAAAGTGAATGTCTTGAATAATAGTAGTTTAGGACATTTTTACATCCATTACTGTTTCCATCCTTTGGCCTGGGTCAGATTTTTATTCAAGCCATATATTTTCCACCACCAGTTGCTAGGACCTGTCGTAACTTTATTAATTTAAGACTAAGACAGGCACAACATCCAGTCCCCGGACGTTAATTCATCACTGTGAAAGAGTAAGCCCACATTTCACCAATTATACATTTGTCGGCTCCCCGGGAATCGAACCCGGGGCCTTGGCTCAATAGAGAGGCACGCTACCAACTGAGCTAAGGTGTCGTATAGTTTAGGAAATGAAACAACCAAACTCCGTTCATTTATGTCTACTGAGCCTAAAATATTATTTAAATCATGAATAGGATTAAATTTCGTTTAGTTATTACAAAAAGTACAAGTAGTTATTATAGTCGAGTTACAACCAATATGTTAGTTATGTCAAAAATGAGACATTTTTACTGTTTTATAAATACTGATAATATATATCAAATATCACAGCTGCAGATAACATGACCTGACGCATTATTACAGGAAAGCTGGCTCTAATGACTAAAAAAACCTTCCCATGAAAATTTGACAAAATGTTACGATTGTATCATACCATTAAATTTTAATGAACAACCTTTGGTGACCTCCATTACTTCTCACTTTCCTATATTTTGGTTTGCCCCCATAATTAGTATTTCAATTCAAAGCTATGTTTTTTGTTGCCATTGAGAAATCAAAATAAAAACATTTTTACTAAGTCAACATCTTTTTTATTGTTAAAAAAATTGATCGACAGTTCAATTTAAGAGAAAAATAAATGTAAACCACGTCTTCTGCTATTACAAACAATGTGATTGAATGTGTATATTAACATGGCGAGCGCTAAGCTTGGTCCATTTTGCAACAAACACGAACGGGATTCAATCCATGCCTCATTAATTCTTAAATTAGATTCTCTTGTTTTCACTTAACAGCACATACCCAAATCCTTTTCAGAAGTCCGAGTAGATCATTAGCGAATTCGAACAACTATTCATGTTACTTATATTTATTTTTTTTCATATTGAGAATAATTTTTAAGAAAATAGGCCCCAAGGTTTGTGTTATTTTAGGTTTAACGGACCGTTTTACTACTAGCGGTCTATTTTTTAAATATTTATTGACATAGCCATACAATTTGTTATTTATTAGGGATGTGCGAATCTTTAAAATGGTTTAGACTAATTTGAGGCGCTTTATGTATGTCTCCAAACATTCCTCTTTACCTGAGGTCACTTAATGAATAATTTAAAATTTAAATGCTATGTAACAACAACAAAAACCATTTTACTTCACATATTTTCAAGTTAACTTTTACTTCACTTCGCATTTGAAAAGTGACCTTCGCAAAACCCTATTATTAATATTAAAATAGATAAAATTGACTATACATAGTTATTTATAATAGTATTACCTCTATAGTTAAAAATGATATAAAATGGAAAATAAATCCAGCATAATATAAATACAAATAATATCTATATAGAAAAGAATATAATAATGAGTCTTGGTTTTCTCACTCTAAAAATCAGAATAATTCCGAAGCCAAAATGCAATATAATACTGTTTATACAATTACTTTGGCATTGTATAATTATTATACAGTATCCAGTATTATATTGTAATAATGCGAGTTTTCGGGTTTTAGAGACTGTTTGAAAAAAAAAATTAGCGCGTAACTAGCCCCTTGGTCTAGTGCAGTCTTTCCCAAATGGGGTTCCACGGAACTCTGGAGCTCCGCGAGGTAAAATTGATGATTCCACGAAAAAAAAATAAAAAAAAATTGTAAACATTAAAAGTTAAAAATCTGGTGGACAAGAAAACATTTGAGTCAGGTCGCGTTTACTGCACAGCTTGTTTACTAAACTGCCTTTTTAATTGTAATCCAGATCCTGCAGAAAATCTGTTCTGCTCAGTGGCTCATATGTTTACACATTCAAGGGTCGATTTTCGCAAATAATACTCTGAGTTTTCGCGGTGGACAATCAGAGTACTGTTGCCATTTTTCAGCAAGTACTTGTCCCAAACTGGCTTCTCATTATACTCTGGAACCGCAACTAGGCCTAAGTATCGAAACTAACTTAATATGGCTCCAGACATGAGAATATAACTGTCAACAATTAATTAAACAAGATACAAGAAGAATTTGCCAAGAAAATAATATATTACACACTCTCATGATTAAAATGTGTATTGAAGCTTTTTTGTACTTTTTAAACTAATAATAATATTGTAGCATGTCATTGATATAATATGACAGACCATTTTGGCATCGCGAGCATTTTCCCGTCTTGATCGAAGGGCACACGTCGAAGAAAAGAGATATAATTGGCTATGCTCGCCACACATTCTGACAACGCTAGTGAGAAAATGGAGTTATTTCGCAGCTATTACCCCCCTTCTCCCCTTAGATCTCCTGTTGTAGTTCATTTTCCGAGGAAGTTCTGTTGCTATATAACGGATTCCCTGTGACTTACATTTTTGTATTCCATTGTATTTATTCACCGGAGGAAGAACTACTCCATAAAACTTCAGCACCGAAGACTACTGGTGGCCACGATGTATCAGGCGTTGGCCTCATGGCCGTGTTTCAGAGGAAGACTCTTCTGAGACTATGAGTATCATGTCAAAAGTCTGACGTTGCTATCTATGTCCCTCAGGCATAGTTTCACGTATTAGAATGTTTTGTTTTATTTTCAATTTCGATTAGACATTGAGTATCATGTCAGAATATCTTTGACGTTGCTATCTTTATCTCTCAGATATAGTTTCATGTATTAGAATGTCTTGCTTTACTTTCTATGTCCACCAGCCATAGTGTATTGTGTTAGAGTGTCTGAGTTATTTTCTGTGTCCATCAGAAACAAGTTTTAATGTCAGAAGGTCTAACATCATTTTCTATGTCCATCAGACATGGTTTCTTTAGTCAAGATGTCTAACATTATTTTCTATGTCCATCAGACACAGTTTCTTGGGTCAAATAGTCTGACGATTATTTCCCTATGCCCACAAGGCATAGTTTAAATACGAGGGTTATATGCTCTACATATGTATAGGACCAGGTGATTGAGTATACTGAGTCCATGAATTTGATTTCTTTTTCTAAGTCCTTAAGACATTGTTATATTTTTATGAAAGCCTAAAGGTATGATCTCGCTTAGAATCTCTTTATGGCTACAATCAGATCATCTAACATTTTCTTCGTGGACCTAATTAGGTCAGTGACTGGTTGCAGTCACGATTGCATCCTTGTTTGTGTAGTTATTTACAGTGCCCAACCTGTGGGAGCACTAGTAGATGGAAGTAGTGGCCCGCGAGGATAATGCTTTCTTTCAGCCCCTTCAGGTGCCATATTTATCCAAATGTTCAAAATATATAGTTTGTACTAGCTATTGTATGTCGTAGTAATGGGTAAATGTATAAATTTACTATTGATTGATCTGGCAGTACTCATTAGGAAATGACCGGCCATAGTAAAATACTGTGTAGATGCCTGATTGTTAGCCATCTATTATTTGTAAAAATGGAAGCTCCTCTTGTAGGATATTATTCTCTAGTTTTTTCGTAAATCTCTATGAGGGTTAATACAAACTAGCTAGCCTAAATAATATTCTTCTTAGTAACTCTAAAAATATAGGATTTGTTGGTATGTTTTTATTTTCAATTGTTTCACTATTTTTCATGATTAGATCTCTCAGGTATTTGTCTGGTATTAGCCTGGCTAGATTGTCTTTTTGTATATTGCCTGAAACTTAATTCCCATTTTTACTTTTGCCTAGTTGTGGCAGACGCTTCATCGTTCGAGTAAGAGCGAGTATCCCTATTTATAGCGTTATTAAACTAAACGAAATGTTCTATCTAACTTCTGTCGGTTCCTTGTCTACAAAGTATTAATATCTATTCGTCCAACCTAATGTATTATACCTCGATAACGGAATACAGTTATCGTAAATTAATTGAATTAAAATCTTGTCACTCATATGTAATTATATATATTTTTGTTTTCTTTTTAATAAACTTATTTGTTAAACTTATATATTTCTGTGATGCATTTTCCTTCCCTATCCTTCATCAAGTATAACTTATTTAATTATTTAATAGCAATTGTTTCTTTTTCTACGTGATAGGAAAAGCAACGATTCATAATAAACAAAGAAACTGATACCATATTAATTATTGTTTAGTTAAGAGTAAAAGCTATAATTTTCCCCCCGACGAGCACGTATGCAGGACGGGCTACATTTATTTATGGGACATGAAAGAGGAAAAAACGTGAAGTTGTCTTCCATACCCCGCTCAGCCCCCCTGGAAAAATTTAACTTTCACTTTAAAGGTATTTGATTTTGAGCCAAGAAAATGTTTCGCCTGCGGCACTTTTATTTTATTCCACTCTAAAAATATTTAAGGGGTTCCATTATGTTGTACAAAATATAAAAGTGTTCCGTGACTAAATTTCATGGGAAAACACTGGTTTATAGGTCAGCATTCCTGGATACCTATATAGAAGTTGGGATCGATTCCCGGCAGTACCATAGATATTTTTCCCGAAAGTTAAACAATTCCTATGGTCACTATGGTCTGGTTAGTTAGGCTAAAGATTTCCGCCATATCCACACTTTAATAATCACTATCATTATGTCATCTAATTGTGGGTATGCCGTGTAGACAATCTCCAAAGGTAAACCTAGGTAACGTTCTGTTCTCATAAGGTCATCCTCCACCAGAGTAATGACACCGGTCACACCCGGTCACCTCCGCGGCTCTCGGACCCCTCAGCCGACACCGACAAGAGTCTGGAGGCCGGTCTAGTCGGACGTAGCCTCTGGACCCTCGACAGAGAGGTCATATTCCGCCAGAGAACAGACGGCGATCGAAGTGGCTGAAGGTCTCCATACACAGAAACCACGGTCAAATATGGTTTTTTTAAAAAAAGGTGCAGATTTTTACTACCCGTTCGGTATATGCGCATATATTAAGTACGCTAGTTGAATAGGGATGACATCGCTAGCATTACTTTCTAACACAAGAGTGACGGGTTAAACGATGCGACCATCGATGGGTGTTAAGTTGTTTAAAATTAATTTGTAACGAAACTAAATTTGAAAATGTACCTCCTTTACTCAAACGCGCCCTTAAACATATAATAAAGTTTTTAATGATAGGGGTGATTATTTCAGTCCACTTTACTCTCAAATAGAAACTACAAACTAACGCAATCATTCAGACGTATTACAGTGAATTATCATTGGACTGTAAATTGTTCATAATTATCTACTCTCAAATGATTATTGTGCTAGCCGCCAGGGGCGACAATTGCGCTTCCACCTTCCAAGTGACAAACACACCTTCAGGCGTTGACCTAATGCGAAACAGACGTTTGTACACAGAGGAGGTTATTTCAATAAACTAGTGCGGCGAGGTCGACCCCAAAGGGTTGAAAAGAAAGGATCGCCGATACATTAATATCGCGGGAATTGTTACACAGTTTCAAAGTAATTACAAAAACAAAAGGCTCTCTTGATAGCTAGCACGATAGGGAGAGATTGTATGTTTTAGATTTAATTATTAATATGTGAGAGCTTACCTAGAAACTTCAGTCTAAATATTGTTTCAAAGGGAACAAAAGGGTTGGGCTTATAACGGGAAGCTGTGACCAATATATAATTACTAGGTCATACACGGTTTAATCGTTTTGAAGTACATTATGTTGCATTTATAAAACTGAATCAAGTTATGCGTGTGGGAGAACGCAAGCTATCAAACATAAGAGGGCGTGTATTCCGTAATCTCTCAGAGCCCTATTTCGTCAGTGCTGAGAATGTCGGTTCGCATGGATATGAGATACGTAGTACAAAATGGTAGAATTATGTTTAGGACCATTTTGGAAATTGTTGGAAATTCTGTCCTATTCCCAAGCCAAAATGCAATAGGAAACTCAATTTTTAAACCTGTGTTCATTGATAACTCAGCAAATTCTTTTTGAACGTTTAATGATAGATGACTGACGGCTTTGATTTCAATTAAGTATGTTAGTTCAAAATTTGAAGGGAAGTATTTTTGAAACTTTGTCTCCAGGCACTTCAGGTGATTATTTATAACTCTTAAAATTAAATATTTGGGAAGATTATTTTTAACTATAAAATCATTTGTATATGTAAGCAAGCATTTCTAAAGAACCATTTTCCACCCTATTCTTACATATGTTAATTTTTTAGTGTAACTTTCAATTTTATCTTTTAACATAAATATGTCACAATTTGTTGTGTGCTCAGAACCAAGGCTGTGGTGAAGTCGCGCGATGCAACCTGGGCGAGCGCTGCCAGAAACACCTCGGATTCATTACGAGTTTGATTTTGAATTAATTTTTGGTCATTGCGCGTTCAGAAGCCTTTTACTGTTGCTAGATTTTTCACGACCCCCACAATCCACATTCAGTTACGTGACCTCAAATGGTGTCGCGATCCACAGTTAAAGAGAACTCATATATTCTATTGTGAGAGTAGTGCCTTAGACCATGTGGCCACTGGAGTGGGTGATTTTCTTTAGCAATAAAAATCCAGAGCACACCTTCCTTAGGAGGGGAAGTAAATCCGTCTTGTTCCATGTCGATTGTGACATGTAAAAGAGCTTTGGAAGGTATGTGAAAATACCTTTCCAGCAAAATTTGTAGGCACTTTTGCTCTCGCTCATAGAAATTCAGTGTGGAAAGCCACAGGGAACCACCACACTTCTTGAACTCCCCTAGTACATGGGATGTCTACCAGATGGTGCAGGCAGCACTAACCAGACGAAGGGGTTTTTGACTTAAGAATAACATTTTAATATATTATAAGTTATTATTAATAGATATTTATATAATCTACGTGAAACGACAATTACAGATCACATGACTCGACGTATAAATAGCCTATATGAAGAGTGTTTTGGTAACTTTTATAACTATGCAAAAAATCTTCTTTTCTAAATCGGACGGTACACTACTTTCCTTCCTAACCCGTACCCTTTCCCCGTTCTTAGCGTCTTACTGCCCGTCCAAAAAATATAGGTATATTTACACTACACTGAATATCATCGCTGAGGGAACTGCATGGTTACTATTGGGAAACAGCGTTGTCATTTTCTCGTTTTTGAGCGGTCAATCTAGCCTCAAATATAAGACAAGTTTCGCAACGCTGGTTAGTCGAGGTTGTCAGTAGCTCCTTCTTACCCCAGCACACCACATTCAGACATAATTGAGAGCGAGGAGATTTAGCAACAGAGCTAAGATAAAGCGTTTCTACATAGGACCTGCAGTTCCCTCTGCAGTTATATTGGGTGTAGGGACTAGGATGGTAGAATATAGATGAAATAAACCTTCATTTACGTGGATGTAGAGTAGGAAGTCATATGGAAACGCACCCTGGCTGTTTCATAAGAGCCATCCCTTATAAAATACAAACTTAATTTTTGCGGCCTGTATTGATAGCATTTTACTGTGTTTATAGTGTTATTTTAGCTGTTGACATTTGCAGATCACATGACTGATGACCTGACGTATGAATAGGTGAAACAATAGATCTATAAACGTTCGTGTCTGGCAGATATGGTTTTTCTTATAAAAATTGGACTGTAGATTAGGTAATACTAAGTTATGTAATGGATTAAATAGACAAGCTAACATATTTTTTAAATTGAAAAATGACACCCGGGCACGGGTTAGGTAAGGCGAGTGCAACCCACTTTGGCAACCACCAGGTATAAGGTATCACTCTCTCATACTGCCAATGATGGGCAGATCGGAGCTCGAATCTCGGTCGAATATACTGAGGGTGTTTTTATATATTATTTACCACTCTACCTTCATACGAATGTGAGTATGCTTACTCTAAATTCAACCCTACAAATTCTTAACACATTAGCGTAATTAGTAGAAAGGCACAGGTAGTTATACACGGTTCTAAAATATATATGTGCCACTGATTCATCAACGTCGGGAAAAGAGGTTACGCGTCTGATCTCATCCTTCGCTACAAATATCAATTATTCTCAAGGAGGCTCTTTAACTTGTTGAACTCTAACAACCGGTGAAGATATCTCAAAGTGGCTTCTGATTGAACATCACTAATTGATGCTTTGACCATCACAATATACATTTAATAGACAAGTGACAGAGAATCCTAGCTGGCAAGTTGAAGGACACTTATGCAAGTGGGGCTGGTATCGATCGGAACCATACTTACAGTGACCACCTCTGATTGGGCCCACGCGAACACTTAAGAGGGCCGCCTTGATGAGCGAGAAATGGCCGTATAGACGTTCTGCTCTAACGCAATACTTAATTCTACGAAACGTGATTTCAAAATACGGCTCACGCCAAAATAGTGTCAAAAGATTCCAATAGGGCACTTTTTCCTTGATAACCTTAAGCTTATATTATTTTATTAACAGAAAAATTTATTAAAATGTAACATTTGCTTATTTTAAAAGAATTTTTAAGCATTTTTGTGGGACTAGGATTGATGGAAAAAGTTTCTAACTTCCATTTTTTAAGCACCGCGTCTTACTACCCGTTCGGTTTATACGATTATCTAATAATTATACTAGGGATTTTAGGGATTAGTAAAGTTATATTTAGAGTAATTGTACCCACATTTGCGTAGAAGGAGAGTGGAAAACCATTTTTTAACCTCCGTACAATCGACCAAGATTTGAATTTTGATCTCCCCGTCATCGGCAGTCTAGTTTAGTCCATGAGTACTGCCTTAAACCATGTGGCCACAGAAGCGGGTCTCTAGATTTAATCTTCCTCTAACAAACACAGTATTTTTTTATAGGATCACAGCAGGGAATTTTAAGATATTTGAGAACTAGCAGCGAGCTTTCCTCTTTACCTTGAGATAAGAAATCTCGTGGTTTTCATTCAAACACTTTTTCTTAATTACATGACAAAGGGTGGCTGTAGCTGAAGCGCGAAAGGGAGTATAAGCTTAGACCAAATGAGTCGTTCCAGAAAACGACACAGACCGTTGTATTTTAAGCCGTGTGGCTTGATAGTGAGTGATACTTACTTCCTTGTTGAACAAGGTGACCGCCTTGAGGTGTGATGGACAGGATTGTAAGTTAAGGTCTGTTGGGGGTTTTTTTCAGTTTTTATAACATAAACCATTTTTTTTCTCGAACAAATAAGATAAGTTTAGTTTAGTTTTTTACACATAATAATCTTAAAAGCTTCTTGAATACCTGCAATGGGCATCGCGGAATTTGGGCATGACATTTTCTCCTCATTTAAATTGTTTAGGTTCAAACGGCAAATAATCAATAACTTTTGAAAATATTACGTGTGTAAAATTGATTCAACATATATATTAAAGCACTTTTTTCGGTCAAAAAGTTGTTTGTTAAAAAATTGAAAAAATACTGAGCATAGCTCACGTTTTCTCCCATCCCACCTTAATTATGTCCTAATCGAGATTAGAACCTAGTTTCATAGTGGTAGTATGCGAGTGGAAGAAGCTTTTAAAAACTATTCTAGTGTCCTTTTCAACAATTTAGAGTAAAAATGAATCCAACACCCTAGCTCAATCGGTAGCGTGTCTTCCTACTGAGCTAAGAATCCCGGGTTGGATTCTCGGCATCACCGAAAATGTAATATTGGTGAAATGTGGGTTTACCCTCTCACATTGATACATTAATGGCTGGAAACTGGATGTTGTGACTGTCCTAGTTTTAGGTTAGAATATAAGGCACATGAAGCTACGACAGGCCTAGAAAGCCGGTAGTGAGAAATATATTACTTGAATAAAAGCTGACCCAGGCCACAAGCTGGAGACAGTCATGGATAGATGGAGAGAAAAATTACATTAGTTTGTTACTAATCAAGTATCACTGGATTCATTAGCTATAAATAGCGCCAACCTCTCAAAAACAAAAAAAAAAGTGTAAAATCTAGTTCACGAGTTCGCAATCATGTGACTTCCAAAATTTGGACTTTAAATTTTTAGGTTTAATCTATATAATTTGTCAAATATGCTAGTAAGGGAATTATGTGCTTACCTCAACCCGCTTCGGGGGCTTAATGGTATAAGGCAGGGGTCCCGAACCCTATGACCGCGGGTGCCATGGCGCCCGCCGAGCCTTTTGCGTCTGCCCACCACTTTTTGACCACAGCTGAAAATTGCTTGACTAATTATTTTAATCTGTCACTTTTCCAACAAAAATCAAGTTTGTGCTTATCTCCAGATATGCTGCACTCAAGAAGTTGGTGATTGAAAGCCCCCCTCTTTCCAATCCCTTCCTCTCAACCCTCTTTCTTTGTCGGCTCATTTAGAAAGTGTACTTTTACTTGGAACTACCATTCTAATAGTTTCAAGCTGAATTGTTTTGCTTTTTTCTAATCTCATAAACCTAACCCAATCCATCATTCTCCCCACACTCACTAATACCATGCTAATATATCATATTTCCTTTGTAAATATCTTGGCATGGGTCTACCCAGCTTTGTTGCCTGAACACAGAATAAATATATATTTTAAAAATGTACCTAAGCACCAAAATGGTGGTGAGGAGTTAAATATTTTTTTGCATCTTTATTATTGACTTTTTAAAACTCTAAATAAAGCAGTATTTTTTAAATTTATTTTTTGTCAACTTGGAGGGGGTTGAACTCCCCCCTATGAGCCGTGGCCTTGAGTATTACCCTTAGCCACATGTAACGTCACAATCGCTTTTGGAAACCTAACATGGCAATTGACCGACCGTGTGTATAGCGTTGAGGCTGACCTCTGAGCCTGGCTGGAGTTAGGAAATGCATCTTGAAAAAGTAATTGGTGCCCACTGCACTACCGTTAGTTTTGAATGTGCTCTAAGGTACAAAAAGGTTGGGGACCTCGTCGCTCTCGCAAGAGAATAGACTGCCGATCACGGGGACATTGGGGCTCGAATTTCACATTTGTCCCCTCTCCCCCATGCCATCAAACTCCCTCCCTCATTCTTATCAATCCACTCATCCCTTAATACACTATCTGAAGTATAATATATATAATAGGCGCTAGGTGACACCCCTACTTTTCAACCCCTCTACAGCGAGCGGGAAACTCTCCGATTAAAAAAATTCTCGGAAAACTTTCATCTCTAGCTTAAATAGCGCAACTAAAATGTAAGCTATATGAGAATTGTAGAATTACTAGGAAATATATCCTCGTTTGAAGTGGAAAGATAGTGGTAAACCAGTTAGTAAAAGCCCCCAACAGAACACCCGGCTGGAACACTAACCTTAATATCCCGTTCATCGGAAATTTAGACCAGACAATTTATGTTTAGTCCAATATTTCCTCAACGCGGGTGTATATATAGTTATTGACAGGGTTAAAATGAGTGTTTGGTTATGATTTGGGAGAATGGAGTTCAATTCCAACTGGGTGTGCTAATTATATTTTTCACAGTGTGGTTTCCCAAATATTTTTTAAAATAAATTAGTGTGTTTTTTTAATCCGTGCTCCATATATTACTACAACCAATATCATTACTGAGGGAATTGCGGTTCTTATGGAGAAAAGCTTTATCTTCGCTCTTTTTCAGTTAACTGTTGCCAAATCTTCTCGCTCTCAGTTATGTCAGAAAATGGTGTGTTGGGGTAAGAAGGAGCTACTGGCAACGTCGACTAACCAGTATTGCGAAATTTGTCTTATTTTTTAAGGTGAGTTTGACCATACAAAAACGAAAAAAAGGTTTGCGTTGTTTCCCAATAGTAACCATGCAGTTTCCCTCAGCAATGATATCCAGTACACCCTTCCGGAATTTCAGCACAAAATTTTGTTTTATTATATTTTTAACTTTTTTTTTCAAGATATTAATAACTTCTAACCAACAATCATAAAAGTTTGCCATACACCGACATTATATAGCTCAAGTGTCTCTTTTATGTCCCATTTACTATTTTGTTTCCTCCCTTTCCTTCCGTGCTTCCGTGATAATTGCTTCTTTGATGTTCGAGTTTGCTGCAAAAAAAAAACTCATTATTTTCAAAATATATCTAACTCGATCATTATATCCACTATGGAAATTTATCTTTTACCATTAAAACAATATTTTATTGGTATTAAATTTCATGCAAACAGCAATCAAATCATTGGTCGCTTNGCTTTATTGAAATAACTCATTATTTTCAAAATATATCTAACTCGATCATTATATCCACTATGGAAATTTATCTTTTACCATTAAAACAATATTTTATTGGTATTAAATTTCATGCAAACAGCAATCAAATCATTGGTCGCTTTTTTTTACAAACATCTATTTGTTTTTGTAATCTTAGCTATGGGGGATATTTTTATTTAAGTAGCCATGAATATAGGCACAGATAATATATTACAGCTAATTAATATGTATCATTTTTAGCACCGAGTATTACTATCCATTCAATGTATACGCATATCAACAAATTACGCTAATGTTTTAAGTTTTATTTACTTATTTATTTATTTATTTATAGCTGCGTCTTACTACACGCTCGGGTTATACGCTTAAGTACTAATTACGCTAATGGGTTAGGAATTGGGAAGGTTGGATTTAGATGAAGTGAACCCGCATTTGCGTGGAAAGAAAGTGAAAAACCATTTAAGTAAAAACCTCCAGTTCACCCAACTAAGATTTGAACCTCGATCTCCCCGTCCTCGGCAGTCTAGCTCAACACGAAACTAGTACGTTAGCTAACTACGCCACCTAGGTGGTAAATGTAATAGGGATGAGGAAGGTTGAATTTAAAGGAATTGTGCCTGCATTCCGAGAAGGGTGAGTGGAAAACCATTTAGGAAAAACCACGCTCAGTACATCCGAACGGGATTAAAACCCGATCCATCCATCATCGGTAATCTAGTCTATTGCGAGAGTGACGCCTCAAACTATTTGACCACAGAAATGGATAACTAATTGAATAATTTGTGGTAAAAACTAATACACCCACACAGATGATCACGTGGCCTAAAAGGTTACGCTAGCAATATATTTGATTGCAAGTAACGGGGAGGTCAAGGTTCGAGTATCACCCGGGGATGTTTTCCCATCTGTGATTTATGACTGCATATTTCCTTTATTCTCTCTTTGCACTAATTCGGGTGCACTTAATCTATATTACCTTTGAATATCAACACACAATGTGTAGCTCGATGTAATCACAGAAATGTACACAGTTCGATTAATTTTAATTAGTTGAGAAACTACACCTGGACACGTGTTCGATTCCCGTATTCAGGTGTCATTTTTCAAATATTTAAACAAAATTAAACTACCTTTACAATATCTAACCCTATCCTAAGTCGTTAATAACCTTTTTGATCAACTTACTAATTAAAATACCTGAATATAACTAAATGGTAATACTAAAATAAGTCATTTGACATAAAAGTAAGTTAATGCATGTTTTACATAGTCCACATTGTGGAATGGAGTGTAACGCGAGTTATGGTCAGTATTTTTAAGTGTTTATGTAAAAAAAATGTTTTTTCCAAAATAAATAAAACATTTCTTGAGTTTTGTTTTGTTTAATTCTCCACATTATAGTAACCATAACATTTATTTATTTCATATTTTCTATAAGCATAATGGTATTTAAACAAAAAAAAATTTAAATAAATGTTCTGAAAATTGAAAAATGACGTCTGGACAGGAGAATTGAATCCGGGACCTTTGGTTTAGTACGCCATTGCTCTAACCACTGAGCTATCCAGGAATCGTCCCATGCCCAGGGTCATTCTTCACTCATATTTTAAGGCAGAGTCTGTAATGGACGTGCGGAAATCATCAGCTACATATGTGTGATCCCTTAAGATCTCGAGCTATCACATAAAGCAACCATCTTCGACTCGGGAGGGCTTAATGCTGCCAATAGAACAATGACAAATGTACGAGAGCGAATATCATGCTAAAATTAAACCAAGATTAAGTCAAAAGAAAATTCCTAGAATCACGTAGAATAAAAACATATTTTAATCTTATCAAAGACCTGAATGGTATATTTAAACGTCACTTTATAAATAGTATAGTATTAAACTGTTGTTACATAAATACAATAATGTGAGACGGCTTGTAAAAGATAAAAAGACAAATTTATATAATATAACGCCAATGAAATGATATTGAAATATATAGGCCATAAGCCCAATCTTTGAAATAGTAAAATAATATAAGGATTAAATATTTTATTAGTTAACTTGATTTTCAGTATCTTATTTAATTTAATCTGTTTCTTCTGAATATTGTAGATTTTTCTTTTTTCTTATATTACAGTATTTTAAACACTTCCGTGTAGTCATGTATCCCTAGTTTCATTATAAACAACAAACTAGGTCAAGAAATATTGTTGGCGCTAAAGAGTGCGTAAACACTCCGAATATAGACCACAATAATATAGATCTGAGACCGAGACACAATTTCTCCAATAACCAGAACCGTCTTCGCGCAACCTCTCTTTACACTTCGCTACAGGCTCTTGATAATTCCACTCACATTCAGGACAAAACCTTTGGCCTCCTTTTTTTGAAAAAAAAATGAAGATAGGATATTTGATATAAGTGTGTCAGAAAACTCGATTTATTTTATTTTCTCATATCTTTGTCTGTTCTATTTCTTCACCTACATCCCTCTCCCCCCGTCCTTCCACCCAATCACTCATCAAAACCTTTCTCCTCTATTTCCAAAAGCTTATTTTTGGGTTTCAACGATGACAAAATTATATAAATTTGATTATAGTTTATTTTATTTTTGTTTGTTTATCAACGATTTAGAAGAGTTGCTTGACTTATATTTTAGGTTTTTTTAAGTGAGCTGAGTCATACCACCCATCCGGACTATTCACATATTAACATTAAAGAAATAAAAAATAAGGGAGGTAGATCCTTGAGGAAATGTACTTAAATTTGCTTGAAGGGAGAGTGTAAAACCATTTAGGGAAAAAATGTATCTGTACTCCCGACCAGAATTCAAGTATCGATCGCTCAATCACCAACAAACCAAACAAGTCAAGACTAACGCCTCAGCCCACGTTCCCACTGATGCGGGTGATACCTATAACCTTTACCAGAAGAGAAAGAGAATTGAAAACAGAAAATCAATAAGACCAATAAGAAACAATCTCCCTCATTATTTGTTAAACAAAAATTGCGTAACTTACAAACACGTTCTGTTTCATTTCGTTGAGTGAAAGAACTGATATGATCGAACATTTTTAAAAAAATATACGTTTCAAAGTAAATGGAATTTATTCAATCCAAACGTTTTATATAAATTTTATGACAACATTTTTATAGACCTCAACCCGAGACAACTTCAACTAAAATAGACCCTATCCAAAAACACTTTACTAAAATGATAAAAACAGACTAGTAATGTATATATGGTAAAGGATTTAACGATATAAATATGTGTGTATATATAGTAAATGATTTAACAGCTTTAGACACAGTATTATTTGAACTAAATTATATTTGATACTTGGATAATACAGTGCTTTAGAAAAGTATCTACACAGTGGAATATTTTTGCTTCTTTACAGTGGGAAACTCTTATGTTATAGTCTGTAATTTTTTACAAAAAATTATTAAAAATAAAAAGCTTATTTATTGGGATTTTTTTTATAAATATCTGTGTCTTCAGCCAAAAATCGTAGTTTAGAATAAGTATTTGTTCATTTAAATAATAGGTTCTAGATTTATTTCCCATGTTTATATTAAACACAAATTAATTACAATACAGATTTATTGGAATGTGAATCAACCCACAAGAGCTTTAACAGTTAGTTCGTATTTTGTGCTCAACTAGATAAAAATCTACTTTACTGAATAAGTTTTATCGTCAAACAATTTTAAGATTGTTACATAAATAAGGAAATAGAAAATATACCTAATAATGACCATCTAACGTACTTGGAACTCACATAGATGGGCAGGTGGACTAAATGGAAGGATAGTCTAATTAGGTTTTATGGCGTGTAGAAAATTTAGTTGGTTGTTAATCGATTCCTCACACAAAATTTCCCCAAGATGCGAAATTATCTGTCCCATGTGTACATTTTTGTGACCATCTTAAAGGATACGAAGTTACTAAAAAAGTTGACAGTTAACAATTGTTTATTTTTGTATACAGGTAGTTATTAGCTGTGCGGGAATGTTGTCGACATTTTTGGTTGCGTGATTTAATTAAACAACAATGTACTAATCAAGATGCCTTATTACAAACCAATTATGATTGAACATTGCGTCCCTTTGCCTGACGGAAGATAATTAGTATTTTGAATTGCTTCCTTGAATTGGCCACTGTTAAAGTTCTGGCGAGTTATTTTTTTAATATAATAAAAATGGTGTATTAAAAAGGAATAATTTAATAATAAGCTCTCGTTTCTTGGAATTTTTGAATAAAAACCCCATAGTTTGAGCCCGCAAGTGATTTATACCGACCGAGCGGCCGCCACCATCGGCAGTGATAGTACCAACATTCTCAGTTTTCGAAACTGGAACTGTCACTCATTTATTAAAGTAGCTCATCATTTGTCCTCACAAGGCTGAGTTTTACTCTTCTCCAAACCCACTACTTCACAGAAAATTCTGGAAGCGCTAGGGATCGAACAAGGATGTTAAAATTTGTGAAACCCACTTCGGTGGCCACGTGGTCTAATGTGCTACTCTACTCATCTACAGCTCGATATAGAAACCGAAGGATGTGTCTTGGATGTTAATATTATTATTAATTTTTTAATGTGTTCAATAACAAAATTTCTTGTAAACTTGCCCTTTTTTGTGTAGATATTCATGTTCCTTCTCGGGCCCCTCATGACCCAAAATTATTTTTTCTCAACAACTCTTACAAGGTGAGCCCTATAGGCCGCTGTATCCACAGCTCTAGTTCCAGATTTGTCGAATTCAACTTTTATCATAAAGACCAAACTCAGAGAATTATTTAAGGGATTCCTTTATTACTAATTTACCCTTTAGAGGCTCTGCCTCAAATATTTAAATTTACATTTTTCTGCTTTATTTGTTTGTTTATTAATACTGCTTTTTAAATAATTATGCTTTTAATACTCTCAAGCTATTTATTATCTTTATTAGTATTATTTCCTTTTTTTTAAACTATTCATCCGTATGTATCATTATTTAGCTATGATTGTTTACCTTATTTTTTTATTATATGTGCTTGTAAGGTACTTATGTACTTTTCAATGGTGGCCTCTCATAGGTCTCACGACTTTTGGCCAGCACTGTAATAAGTATATTATTATCATTATTATTATTATTATTATTATTATTATTATTATGTTTTCTACCTTACGACATGTCTATCTATTCCTTTTGTCTGTGGACTTAGACCGCCAGTGAACCCTGTCCTCTGCCTCCTACTTGAACTTACAGGATTATAAAAGTTATTAAAACAATTTTAATATATGTACACGTCAAGTAATGAGATCTTCCACTGTCATTTTTCAAAAATACTAAAAATTACTATGAACTCATTTTAACGATAACGTAAAATTGTATCAAGGTTGGTTACCAAAAAAAATGTTTTATATAAAATTCTTCCTACCAGAATTCTACTCTAGTAAAATTCTCTATGCTATAGTTTGATGATTATTAGAATGTGTTAACCGAGATTTAGATAGTTTCAATAACCTTTGCTGAACTGACTTTATTTATAATTGCAGGGTTGATCACACTGACTAAGATCATTGAAGTTGGGGTTTGATTCCTATTACCGTCAATGTTGGTACTTTTTTTTCCCCACAACGTCGACTTACATTATATCTGTATTCCAAAGCTTATTCTTTTTCTAAGACCCCATACACACAGTTTAAGTGCTGAATTCAGTACAAGTAGACTAGTATCATGCAAGCTACCAACTATCAACTTTTAGCAATCATTAATACATGTGCGTAGTTTTCAGTAATATTTAAGCACAGATGAATGCTGAGAGGAGATACAATTAATAATTAAATTGAACCGTGTTTTATTTGTATTTAAAGAAAACGAAATATCTTTGGGTTTAAAAATAGTTTTGAGTGAAGTGGCCTTGATTAATTGTGTTATATAGATATTACCATAATAATTAAAGAAGTATTCGGGATTGTTTTAAAATATGCAATACACTTTTAATTGAGACAAAGACATTCCAGTAGAAATCTTATTTTGGCTGGTAACAAAATTATTCCCTTAACCAGGATGAAAACAACGAACGTGTGGGTGCGCTCTTGTATTGTAAGTAGTAACGACGGCGTAAGTTTGTTTGTTTAAATAATTTCAGGTATAATCTTTTACAGTTTTCCAATGTATATTTTCTAATTTTCTCGATTTAACCTTATTATTCTTTGACATTTATTACTGGATTCTTTAATTTCTGTTCTACATTTTCGATTGTACGATATTGAAGTACCGAAACATGGATGATAATAATCTTCCAGAATTATCAATTTGATCTGGACTACCAAAAAGGAGTAAAGGGACGTTGATTTCAGCTAAGACTTAGACTTAACTAAAATTTGTTTCACTAAACTTAAATTAACTTTCAATCTATATATATTATATTCAAAATTTTTGACTGGAGATGTTAACCTTATTCTAACGTGTTCTTTTAAATATTTTTATATTCTTCATCTTTGCATCAAACTACACTTGTATTGTAATTTTTAATATGTTATTAATGATAGTTTGACCATTTGACTCTTTTAAATGCACTAATTATTGAGTCAATGAAATATTTTAAATATTATGAAATTTTGTTATAATTGATATTCCAAGATAATAAATAACTTGTCCAGGGTCTTTCAGTTGCATAAGATTTTTCATTAGTATTTACATTCATAAAATCTTAAATTTGAAATCATATTTTTTTCTGAATTGTTTAAATAACAATATATAAGCCTTAGCTTATATAGTAGCTACTTTGCTTGTTGTTTTATGCTAGTTGGCGTCATTAGCTAAGTACAGATTTATAGGGGTGCGTGAAGCTTCGAATCGGCTTCGAAACTTCGAAACAAATGTCAGCTTCAACTTCGCTTCGAAAATAATTCCAGCTTTGAAGCTTCGTCAATAAAATATTGACAGCTAAAATACTCGATTCATGCTCAATTATTGCCATTTATATATAATGTAAAACAATATTTATTTGTAAAAATTCTTATTTTCTAAGTAATTTAAATACATATGGTTTTATAAACAACAATATAATATAGTTTTCTAGTGTAAAAAACTAACAAAAAATATTTGAACTTCGATTCGGCGTCTAGAATATTTCATATTTTCGATTCGAGTTCGCTTCGAATGTAAAAAGTGGACTTTGCACACCCCTGCAGATTTTTCTAATGAATGAAGAACTAAAAAACTCATTTGAGTATGGGGCGTCATGTTATATACAGTAATTTAATAATTTGTCACTGTGCCAAAAAATTTTAATCTACCCACAGCTTTGAAGGTCTAAAGGCGTCAGACTCACATAACAATTGGCCACCACTGACATGGAGGTATGGGTTCGAGCCCAAATCAGATTCAATGCAAATGGTACTGTGATCTTCCAAAATTCTCCCAACGCTAATGGTGATGCATTTATTTTAAGATGCATTCCTGAACCACAATGTAAGGCTCGTCTAATCCTATTCACCGGTGGAGGGAAATTCTGTGTTCGTATTCCAGCTGGGTGTACTGAGGGTGATTTGGCCTACTTTTCGTCCACAAAAATTCGATTAAATTTCGTTTAAATTTTACCTTCCTCGTCTAGACTCCATTGGCATAATTAAAATGAGTACCTCCCAACGTGGTGGGTGAAAAAAAAACCTCACGTGTTGAAAGTGGTAGATAAATAATTTTAAAGGTCACGTCCTAATCATATTTTTGACATAAGTGTATTATATTTAGGAATGTAAACAATATAAGGGTGTTTTTTTTATTGAATGATAAACAGGATATAATATACGTGTTAAGGATGTTAGATGTTGGTATAAGACTGTTGTGTGTGTAATCAATCAAACCCTGTTTGATGAAATTAGTGTGACCATACCGAGTGATCTAACGCAATCTAGCGCGTCGCCTCTAATGATGTTGTCAAATCATTCAATCTGACAGATAATAGGCCAACAAGTTTTGATCGAGCAGTTCTTTAGGAGATTAAATAGTTAATACCGATATGAGTCAGCACACACCTTTGCACATCAAGAAAATTAAAAATACTTGGGAGAATAGCAACTGGGCAAACACTTTAACATTTGGTATATCGTTTAACCACGGGGTGTAAACAACATGATAAATTGGATTTAAAAAAAAGGTTGATAGCACTAGAACAGTGTTTCCCTAACTGTGGCACGCGCACCACCAAGGGTATGGAAAGGATTCAAGAATGTATGTGACGTACCACTGAGTTTTATTAATTATACTACTATAAAGCCAGATGGCTGACTCACTCACTCACTGACATTAATGTTTACCCACTTCCAGATGAGCTAGAAACTTGAAATTTGGCAAACTTATAAGCTTTTAGCCTGTAGCTGACGGGAAAATTCCAAAAAGTTTTTTTTTAAATTTAAACACCCGAAAAAAATTCAAAATGGTGGAGCACCTTTAAAGTCAGCGTGAACCTTTCTCTGGAAGTCTCTTGTGGCTAAATGGTAAGACCTGTCAAAAAACTGATTGCACCAGCAGATATGGATTTGGCGAGATCCACAAGTTTGGTCCAATTACTTTTTGTCGTATCTCCATCGGTTGTACCTTAGATAGAGACTGGTCATCTGGTCTGGTCTAGTTTGGATTGAGAGGTTGAGGCTCGAATCCCCACCGGGTGTACCCAGAGTGGTTTTCATTAATGTTTGGCCAATTTCTCTTCACAAAAATATGAGTACATTTCATCAAAATCTTTGTTTCCTCAACTCTAGCTCATTGGTCTTAGTAAGTGTGGGTAGCCCGCTTTAGTCTCCCTCCACACAAATGCGGGTACACTTCCTATAAATATAACCTTCCTAATCCCTAAAACCATCAGCGTAATTAGTACATAAGTGTATAACACGAACTGGTAGTAAGACGAGTTGCCCCCCCCAAAAAAAAAGTCTTCAATACCCTTTCAGGACTGGCACTGTCTTTTTTAATTCAAAATTCCTTAATTTTTTTCGGTTTTTCCAGAGGAAATTCTCAATTTTATAAAATGTCAAGTTTAAGTCTAGTGAATACAGACATATTTTTAAACTTGGATTTTTAAGAAAATATTAAAAATATTGTGAAATTGACATAAGATTTATCAAAAAATTTTAGTAATATAGTATTTAAAATAAGAATTAAAAAGGTATCAAAATTAAAATGTAGGGTGCAAGACAATTAACAATTAAAATGATAAAAATCTACATAAAGATAAAGAATCAATGAATTTTGAAGCTAGGCAGTTAAATTGGTTGGATGATTTTCAATTAAATTACTGTCCTGTCACATTGTTGTGTAATTATACATAGCAAATAAATGGTACGGAACTTCGCACGGACTTTCAAGCTTTATTGTTTAAAAATGGATATATTTACTCAAAACTCGTAATATATGGGAAAGGAAATAATATACACTAGCAAACCCAAGCATACATCGCACTATATTTATGTAAAAATTTCTTGAGTCCCGGTTTTAAATTTTATAATTTTATTTTTAAAGAATAAATGTCCTCGTTTGTATGTTTGGACCTATAAAAAAGATCAATATTGGGTCCACAAGGGTCAACACCTCGTATTAAAATGTCTACTTCAGTTTAAAATGTTTTATATTTTATTAGGTGCTGTACATCTTAAGATCATCGCATTGCTATTATATTTCTCATTTATAAATTTTGACCAATAAAAAATGTAAATATTGACTATTGAGTCCAAAATTGAGATAGATTATTGTTGTACAAACATTTCTCCTAAGTGGTTTAAGGAAAAGTAACAAACTTTTTGAGAGAATTACTTAAATTTAATTACTCGATGGCATTGGAGAATTATTGCGTTAAAACTTTAGTATCTCTTTACTACTAAATCTCACAAAATTGTATTAATATATTTGCCAATATTTCAGAAACCGTTGGTTTTATAAAAATATATTCCATATAAAAGTTTTTTATTTTTAATAGCATTACAATTTTTCAATGATAAGTTATTTATCATCTTAAATAGTTGCGGAGATACGGAAATTTCAGCTTCTGTAAAGTACCCTAAAAGTCATTTTCATGGGAAAATGAAAATAGCCAATTTAATTATAATCTTAATCAACGCTTAGATACGAATTTTTAATCAAAATAGTTAGAGCCGATTTTGAGAAAATTGATTTTTTCTCTGTTCGCCGTTTATTAAACTACTCCTAATTTTAAGTTTAAAGAGACACACAGACAGACGGCATTGCAAAGACCACTTTTTAGCGTTCGGGGGCATGAGACGTCGACATCTATCAAAATTTCAGGTTAGATTTATTATACGGTCGCAATACTATACCTGTTGTTTTCAAAAAGTTGAAAAATATAAATATTTGCGTATAACTTGAAAGTTATTGGTTTTATAAAAATATGCTTTGAATAAAATATTTGTATTATAAATATATCTACATATGTGTACTGTTAAGTAATTTCATATCTCAAATAGTTTCGGTGATATGATAGAAAATGATTATTCACGCATCAGACTGAAGCCCTTAAAGTCATTTTGCCGTAATATTGAGAGTATCCATTTTGTTTTGAGTTTTTCTAAATGTTTATAAATGTAATTTAATCAAAATCGTTAGAGCCGATTTTGAGAAAATTGACATTTTCTCTTTTTGCCCTTCAGTAAACTACCCTTAATTTTAGACCCTTAATTTTAGGGTTAGATATCCAATTCCAAAAACCCCTCGGGGCAACCCTATGAAAACCCTAGATACCAAGTTTTAGTTCAATCGGTAAAGTAGTTTAGGCTCTAGTTGAAGGTACAGACAGACATATAGACAGACGGAGATTCAAAAACAACTTTTTAGGATTCGGGGGGTCATGAAACATCGAGATTCATCAAAATCTCGAGTTTGATTTTTTTGACGATCACAATACTTTCTCTACCTGTAAGATACCGAGAAAGTGAAAATGGAAAAAATTGTCTTTATTTGATCATTTCCCTTTCTCTTTTGTCGTGGTTGTTTGAAGGTCCAACCCAAGTAATTTTTTATTAAGATATGTTTCGGTGTACTTGGAATATCCCATTTTTAGAAGGTTTTCTAAAATGTTATTCAACAATGAGATTACCCGCCTCGGTGGCGTAGTTGGCTAACGCGCCATTTGTGTTAAGCCAAACCACCGAGGACGGGAAGATCGAGTTTCGAATCTCGGTCGGGTGAACTGGGGTTGGTTTTTCCTAAATGGTTTCCCGCTCTCCCTCCATGCGAATGCGGGCTCACTTCCTCTACATTCAACCTTCCCAATTCCTAATCCATTAGTGTAATTAGTACTTAAGCATATAACCCGAACGGGTAGTAAGACGCGGTGCTAAAAAAAAATGAAATTATAGATCAACTATAGTTTTATGTATGGCGTTTTGGAGGAAAATTTTGTGTCAGACCAATAAGGAATATACTATTTAACGCTTTCAGCAAGATACCCCAAACTCATAATTATCTAGTCTTTTGTTAGTTTTTTTTAATGTCCTTTGTTTTTCCGGACACAAAATAGATTCCTTCTGTTTTCCCGGTTCTTCCTGTTTTCCCAAGTGCGTGACAGCCTTGTCTTTATATCAAACATACCCTTACACAACAAGTGGTCTATTCGCAGTGAAAACATAAAGTCATACATTTTCTATGACCTAGACTGTATAAAAACAAAATGAAACCTTTCGGATCTAAGAGATGTAGCGTCGGTGTAATTTAATAGAGAAAAGTTTGATAGTTTTTCTCGAAGGTCCCATCCCGGACCAGCCACGCAAGCTATCCACTAACCCACACGTCCTCACATGATGGATGAGGCAACGTTAGGGGCCAGTTTCTTGACATCTCTGACGTCAGAGTTGTCTTACGGGTGCAAGACTTGTAGCAGGAAACAGAAACCTCCTGGAGTAGGGTAACGTGGTGAAATAAGCTGAGCTGGAATGTTTCTTTCTTAAAATTGTTATAATTTGTACGTTTAAAGCGGGTTAGGAGGAGAGGGAGGAGTATGAAATAAGGTATTATTATTTTTATCGTTTAAAAAAAACATATTTAATAGCCGCATGATCACGCACCACTCTCGCAATAAACTAGACTGTCAATGACAGGGAGATCGGGGTTATAATCCCTAATGGCAGGGCCGTTTTAATAAAATGTGAGGTCCGGGGCAGAAAAAAAATGTGAACCCTCCATCTCCCAACCCCTTTGGCATGGCAGTTTTTCAGTTTTAGCACTAAGCCCTTTTAATATATTGATATGTAATCAGTGCTTACGTTACTTAATAAGTTCTCATTTTTTATGGAATATTGTTCAACCCATTAAATGACTGTACTTTATTAAATGTAAACAAATTAAGTTAACAAAAGTAAATTCCTCTTTGCACCATTGCATTGTTAGTTTTCTGTAGACCGACACAGGTAGCACAATGGCGGCGTATTCTACTGTACCGCAGCACATTACTCAAATAACGTAAAATTTAAATTACATAAAGTTAGGAATTTCAGGAATCTGGAATGGAATCCTATCACTAAGTGAATACTTATTGCTGTTAATTAGTTAATTATCTTTACACTATTTGATACAAAATTTAGAATAATAACTGTAATTGAATTTGATAATTTTTGGGGGAAATTTGGCCCCCTGGAATGTGAGGGCCCAGGGAAGTTGCCCCCTTTGCCCCCCTCCCCAACGTGATCCTTCTTGTAGAGTGTAGGCTACGTGGTTTTTCCTGAATGGCTTTCCTCTCTTAATAACCACAGATGCAAATAGACTTCCTCTAAATTTAACCATCATTACTTACAGATTGGAGTAATTATTAGTACATATGCGTATAACCTAAACGAGTAGTATGACGTGGTGATAAAACTTTTTATTGCTTCAGTAGAGGTATTTAGTTTAATTTTCTTCTTAGTCTGAATCTCATACGGTGATGACAAACGTGTAGAAAAATTGTAATTCGGAAACCCGAAGAGCCAAAAATCCCCTTGGACTGCCGAGACTTTAATGGGAGGATTATTGTTAAAATGGGTTTGAAGGCGTTTGGGTGGCTTAGGTAATAGATGGAAGTGCCTCATTATAGGATTGAATGATGAGCTTACGTTCTAGTGCAGGGCTCGGCAATAGGTCAATCTCTCAGTAATCTTCAGCCGATTGCGCAAGAAAACTACATCATCATGTAAAGGTAAGCTTACCTTGCATTATTCCACTATGGTACAGGTTATAAGAAAGGACTTTAGTGTGATTATACAAGATAAAATTACTATCTTTCAGGGTGGACGGCGTATTATATTTTATTTATTTTATGTATTTTCTAGGGGTGTGTGAAGCTTCGAAACTTTGACCCGGCTTCGAAACAAATATCAGTTTCGACTTCGCTTCCAAAAATTTCCGGCTTCAATAACTACGAGTCTTCGATGGTCAATTATTGTCATTCTGAGCTACTATGTACAGTACAAATTCAATATTCACATGAAAAAATCTGAAGTAATTGAATTGTAAGTTGTGATAATCACTTGATCTGATTAAAACGAAATATTACAAATAATTATTGTGGAATAAAACATTTTCAAGTGATTTTAGTGCATAACATTAAATACATAACCAAAATATAAAACATATAAAACCAACAAAAAATATTCTAACTTCAATTTGGCTTCGAGAGTTTTTAACATATTCGATTCGAGTTCGTTTCTAATTGAAAAAGTGGAATTCGCACATACCTAGTATTTTCTATAAAGGTAGGGACATTAGTATTGGAGGAAATATGGAATTTAAGGAATAAATACAAGATGTACAGGGGAAAAAATGAATTAAAAGTAGAGTGGGGAAACTAAGGGTGATCGTGAGAATGGAAGACACAATAGCCAACATTTCATTGTTCACACCTAAAACTACTTGTACAGAAATTAATAAAATTACCTCTTCATTGAAACCAAACAAATCGCCCGGTTATGATAACATTACAATGATGGAAATAAAAAAGATAGGACCAAATTTAATTCCGACAATAGTAGACATAATAAATACCTCAATAAAAACTGTCACAATTCCCAACCAAATGAAATGCTCTCTTATTAGACCAATCTACAAAGGTGGAAGCCATTTAGACTACGGTAATTACCAGGGCCGGGATTTTGATGAAATGTCATATTTTTTTTGGTCCATCAGAGACAATGCTCATAGTTACATAAACTCTGTTCATGATCCCCTGATTGCAGAAATGTATATTTTATAGGTAATTTTTTGGTCTTTTTTTTGCTTTTTTTGTTGTTTAATAAGTCATTTTTAAGCATTTTGTGGAAAGAAAATTTAAAATTGTTTGAAAATGACTTTAAAAAGTGTATATAGGCCTATATGAATTATCGGTGCTTTGATAAACATGATTATTCAAACATCAGATATTTTACCACATGCTTGTTGATTGAAGAAGATAATGTTTGAGTCCAAAGGAACTTTGTGCCTCTTTACCTGCATGCTTATAAAATCCACATTCCTGGTGAGACCTTCACTACACCTCCGTTGGAAAGGGTTGCAGGGGGAGAGGAGAACAATTTTTAGAGTTCAAATGAACTTTACATTCCTGGTGAGACACTCACTATACCATGTCTGGAAAGGGCTGCATGGAGATGGGGAGCTATCGCTTTTAAAGCAGGTATTTTTATTCCAATGTTAAGTAGAACACATGCTTTTAGCTGACAAAAGATTCTAAATGCATAGTTTTCATTTATAAAGTGCACATTATATTTATTCGTTTGTAATCATTTTATGTGTATCTAGAATGCTATAAACCAAACCATCTAAGTGTGTCATTTGAGGCAAATTATTACTGGATTCGAAGAGGATATTATTTTATACAGAGAGTGAAATACTTTTCTGTAAAATATGTGAAGTGAAAGTGGCTGGCATCAGATAAAATATTTAACCATTCAACAGAATATCAGAATATCAGTCTCAACAAACATGTCCGTGGTATCCAGAATAGTGATAAAAAGAAAAGCTCTCAATTATTACTTGCACAAAAGAAATTCATGAATCAAGAAAAATCCTTAACATTTTATAAAGATTTGTGTGACGTTCTGGTATCTGCGAACATTCCTCTGTAGAAACTGAGCAATATTAAACTAAAGGATTTCCTGGGACTGTATATGGGTCATTCTATTACAGACGAGTCCACACAGAGGAAAAACTGGTAATGGACAAACCAGGAGATATATTATTGCTTATGTTTATAGTGTAAATCCTAACCCTTGTAATAAATACATCATATTATGGAATCTCAATCAAAATTTTAGGTAATTTTTTGCAAATTTAACGTCATTATTTAGAGTTTTTAGCGTCATTTTATAGGTCATTTTTTAACAATTTTAAGGTCATAAAAATCCAGGCCCTGGTAGTTACAGATCAATAGCAATACTACCAACTTTTGAGAAGATATTAGAAAGATGCATGGCTAACAAATTGATGGACTATTTAAATAAATATAACATAATAAACTCAAGGCAATATGGATTTCAAAAACACTAAAAATCTTCTAGAACATTTTTCTAATAAAATTAACAAAGCCCTTAACAACAATAAGCGTGTTTTGGCCCTATTTATAGACTTTAAAAAATCGTTTGACAAACTTGACATTGATATATTATTGAGATTATTAAAAATGATTGGAATTGGTGGACCATACTTAAGATGGTTAAGGGACTATCTCACTAACAGACTTTTCTATGTACAAATTAGCACTCAAAAAAGTGAAACCAAAGTGACAAATATGGGAGTACCACAAGGCTCAATACTAGGACCTATTTTATATCTAATGTACGTCAATAATATCACAAGACAAGTAAAGCATGGACACATCTACCTATACGCAGATTACACCGCAATACTGACTATTCACGAAAACCTTCAAATAGCAGAACACAACTTGCTACAAGACTACAACGAGATACAAATATGGACTCACGATCATCGTCTAATAATAAATGCAAAGAAAACTAAAGTCATACATATCTGTTCTCCTAAAATGCACCATATAAGAGTCAATATTACGCATCACAGCTATAATTATTGTTAGTACTACTGGCACAATCATGTTGTGACTGAATCGAAAAACTGGACGTAACAGTCATACTTATCTTGAACTAATAATTTACAAACATCATAAATGGGACAGGCACATACAAAAATTTGAGAACAAACTAAAAGGATTGAGATATGTTTGTTACCGTCTTAAAATGTTATTGTATATCAAAACGATAGTAATAATATATAAATCATTAGTTCAATCAATAATATCTTATGGCATATCTGTCTGGGGAGGAACGACAAAATATTACACAGTCAAAATTTCACATTTGCAAGAATAATTCTTGAAAATTATATTTGGTACCAAAAATGCTAACAGACGTACATTCAACATATAATTCTACTTCTAAACCAATTATATGAGTACAGCTTCTTTGTAGGATATTACCATTCCGATAAATACAAGTAAATAAAAACCTATTCCCTTAACATCCGCTCAATTTCTAACAAAGAAGTGTATACACACGGCAAATACTCTAATTATGATGGTAAACAGGAACTGAGATGTGTCATTCCCAAATTGTTTAATTTACTACTGTCAAAACTCCGAAAAATCCCTCAAATAAGTATAGCGGAAAGTTAAATTAAAGACTGGATACTTCAAGGCATGCTTCAAACAACCATGTAAATATTTTTTAGAGGAAATGTTATGGTACGTTTAAAACTTTTTATTTTTTAATTATTTTATAGTAATTTTTTTAATGTTTAACTGCATGACCTGAAGATGTAACTTTAGGTTCTTCAAGATTGTATTATAAAATCAAATAATATTATTATTGATAGTAATATTAAAATATTATTATCATCATTATTACTATTTATAATAGTATTAAAATATTATTATTAATAATAATAATATTAAGATATCATTAATAATAATAATAATAATATTAAAATATTGACTTATAAAGTATTATCTTATAGTATTAAAAGAGTAATTAGTATAAAACCAGTCCCTAAAACAGGTCTCTCTTGTTAAATTACATCACAAATAGGTTAAGAAAGTTTGCTTTCACTCGGAAGTTTATTTAGAAAGAAAGTAAACAACTTGGATGTGCCCCAGGATTCCGGAAACTCGCTATCCTGCTGATTTCTTCCTTAACTCACTTTTAACCAGAGTCTATTTGAAAGCGCTTGATTGACTACAGTTGTTCGCAAGGTCAAAAAAGGATTTTGGGAAATAGCTGTTCAGTAGTTATATTATAAAACACGCATCTCCAAAAGATTTGTATTATTATTAATATTATTATTATTATTATTATTATTATTATTATTATTATTATTATTATTATTATTATTATAAATTAATGGCAAGATTATAGCGGATCCTTTAGTAATTGCTAATGAGTTTGGGACCTACTTTCATTCCGTTTATAATTCAGCCTTGCCTGTCTCACCTTATCCCGTTATTGAAACTAATACACCCTTGTATTCATGTCACATTACACCCTTGGATGTTGTTAATGCTATAAAAAAAATTGAGTTTTTCTAGATGTGCCGGGACAGATGGACTTAAATTTTTATTGTTAAAGGCTGTGCCAGCATTTTCAACCTTTTTTTAGCCTATATCTTTAACATTAGCCTGTCAAATGAAACTTTTCCTCTTGCATGGAAACAATCTGTTGTCATACCTATTTATAAAAAAGGGGTAAAAACAAATGTTTGTAATTATAGACCAATTTCTCTCTTAAACACTTTCTCCAAAGTATTCGAGAAAATCATACATGAGCATACTTTCCACCACGTTAAAAATAAACTTTCAGATAATCAACATGGCTTTATAAAAAATAAATCTACTGTCACTAATTTAGTAGAATTTCTTGAACATGTTGCCCCTCAAGTCTCTGCCCAAGGTCAGGTTGATGCTATTTATTTTGACCAAAGTAAGACATTTGACTTATGTCAGCATAATATTATTCTCTCTAAACTTGGTAATTTTGGACTTTCTCACTCATATGTAAATTGGTTCAGCAGTTATTTGCATGAAAGAT
>CABFWB010000093.1:79312-94305 GCA_902151455.1 Timema bartmani
TATGTATGTATGTATGTATGTATGTATGTATGTATGTATGTATGTATGTATGTATGTATGTATGTATGTATGTATGTATGTATGTATGTATGTATGTATGTATGTACGTACATACGTATGTATGTATATATGTATGTATGTATGTATGTATGTATGCATGTAAAGTACTCAATCCGAAGGTTGGATGGATCCTCAACAGTTCCACCGTCAACTGTAAATCCCGGGAAGCACTGAAGAAGGGTACTAGGGAAATGAGGAAGATAGTTCCCGTGGCTTTCCTCACTGATCCAGAAGGTACTATAGCAAATAAGTCTTCAAAGCCCACCAAAATACATACACCAACTGACCCTACAAGAGATACTTTCCCTCCATTCATCAAAGAGACTGGCTGTATATTGAATGTTATTAACTAGTATTGTCCATTCCTTTGTCACTTTCATATTTGTTAGAGCTCTAAGTGAGACAGATACAGATCGATGTAAACAACGACTTGCTCTATCCCGTACCTGAAGATATAGTGCATTGTAAACACTACATATGACCAAAGATGGAGCTGGGTTTTCCTAAACACACTGTTTAAGATTGTAATCACTAAAATGTTTCTACTATAAAAAATAATAAAAATATTGAACGTGTAAATAAAGGTGTGAATACAATTTTAAAGAACACGTTTTATAACATTTTAATGAAGGAGACCGCTAAAGTGGGCCCCACATGTTAAGGTACCTCCTATATATTGAAAAACAAAGATATTGCGTATATTAATAGTTCATAGTTCTAAAAATATTATTTTGTGAACCTTTAACAATATTTCAAAACTCCTTTAGCATGTTTATAAGCTAGACAACAGACCCCTTGGTGTATTGATCAGTACGCCTGGCTACGAGTCTAGGGGTCCTTGGTTCAGTTCCCGGCTGGTACCTTGGTTATTTTTCCCTTATAGGGAACTACCCCAACTGTCGGTTGACTTTGGTTTGGCCCAAGTTAGATTAAGACTCACAACAGCTCTACAACTTAATAATAGCAACTATCGTGTCATCTCATGCGGGTATGACGTGTATACAACCTCCTACGGTGTACCCTGGGCAATGTTCTGTCTGTACCACCAGAGTGGCTAATAGTCTACATATAAGGCGACAGAACCTGGACCTCATGTCCCTCCCGGTTATATATGCCATACGATAAAAAAAAAGCTAAGCAGCTGATAACTTTAAAATTCGATAAACATATCAACTTTGTTTTTGTTTAAATGCAAATATTGTGGAACTGCCCTTAGACCAATGAACAGATAATATCATAGGTAAATATTTAAGGGTGTGCGAATCTTATAAATATTAAAGTCAGCTTCCTTTCAGCCTCGACATCCACAATAACTGTAACACCTTCAAAACATGTCCAAGGAAGAAGAAAACTTTGACATATTGTGAACAGATTTGAAATATCTGTCTAAATATGGCATATTTTAGCATATGATCATTTTTGTAGCAACTAATAAACAGTATTTTAGCACCGATAAGTGATTAAATGATATCTTAAGCGTAAACCTTGATGAATTAAAATATGTCAGCATTAAATATTTGCTTTGTTGTTTTCTAAGTCTTTTACTTTACCTAGATGTGCTTTTTTTTAGTAGCTTATCTATTTACTCATTTGGGTTATAACTTACATATACCCATATACTAAATACGCTAATGGGCTAGCAATGTGTAAGGTTGAATTTAGAGGAATTGTACACACATTTGCTCAAAGAGAGAAAGAGAGTGTGTGGTAAACCATTTAGGACAAACCACCATCATTACACCCAACCGAGATCGAACCCTGATCTCCCCGTCATCAGCAGTCTGGTATGTTACGACAGTAGTGTGTGGTAAACTATTTAGGAAAAACCACCATCATTACACCCAACCGAGATCGAACCCTGATCTCCCCGTCATCAGCAGTCTGGTATATTACGACAGTATTAAAAAAAAGGAGTAGATTCGGCCTTGATAAAAAGTAAAACCACAGGGAATCTAGTTATTCTCGTGACAATACAGAAATGTCTAGGTGGGTGGAATACCAAGGTCTAGGCACGCAGGAAGCGTCTATTTCGCGCCGGCGCGTGTAAGGCGTGTTGAGGCGTGTGCTTGTAATCGCGGGTCGTTTTTACGACAGGCAGCAGTAATAAAATGAGAATATTCACAAACTTGAGCATCGACAATAACAAGTAGTTTTATTGAGTACTTTATCAATTTTAGTAAATTAAAAGGATTGTTCAATTTTCCCAAAATTAATCTACATTTCTTGAACCCACCCTCAGTTTGGTTGTCACAGCGTCACACTACCCTTTCGAGTTATAAGCATATCTACCAATTACGCTAGTGTGTTAAGGATGAGGAAGGTTTAATTTCAGAGTAAATGTACCCGCATTCGAGTGAAGAGTGGAAAACCATTTGGTGGAAGTACACCAGATTGGGATTCAAATCCCGGTATCATCGGTTATTCATTCCATTACAAGAGTGACGCCTGAGACCATTCAACTACTGAACTGTGTAATTTAAATATTATTCAGAGAATGAGATGAGCTCTTTTTTTTTTTAGCACTACGTAATACTACCGCTTGGGTTATACGCTTATACACTAATTCCGATGGTGGTTTTGGGGATTAGGAAGACTATATTTATAAGAAGTGTATTCCCATTTACGTGAAGGGAGAGTGTAGAACCATTTAGGAAAAACCACCCTCAGTACACCCGACTGAGATTCGAACCTTGATCTCCTAGTTATCAGCTGTCTATTCTACTGCGAGAGTAGCGCGTTATATCATGCGGCAGCCGAGGCGGGTCGAGACGGCCTCTCAAGATACATTTTTTTTTCCAATATAATATTGAAACCAGCCTCAACAATTATTTCTACAGTGATCAGGAGAATGCAAACAATCACACTTTAATACGATTTATTACTAAATCGTAATCGTTAATTGTTTAATGCCCTGGTTAATCGTACTTGATACAGACTCATAAAAGGAATTTGGGATNCTGATACGGACTCATAAAAGGAATTTGGGATAGCCTAATGAGTACTATCTTTCCTCCCACTCCTGCTTAAATACATCACAACCAACAACTAAAAATTAAATGTAAACAACTAAAATATACAGCTTTACAATTTTGGAAAGATAAAGATTTTTTAGTGGTATTGGTCAGAATGTAATTATGTATGTGTGTTTAACTCTCGTTCTCTCTCATTTTCCTTCCTTTATCGTTTCTCTTTGTGATTGTACGCTCATAAATGGCTATTGTTGGTTTGGGAGGGTTGGTGCGTTACTGTGTTTTATATTAAAAAAAAACATCCAATCAAATCACAGTAAACGCCCCGGGACAACGAGTTTCATTTGTTCGCCATCAAAGTGACTGTAGAGTTTCTACACGGGTCGGACTGTCTGGTCGGTATTCCTTCCTCGGGAGTTCGGGGGCTACCCCATATTAAACTACTTGTATGATAATTAATTTAAACATCTCTAATGCTTCGATATCATTAATTATTTCAAGAAAGAATGTGATACAAGATACATTAAATAATTAGTTATATTTTGATTCATTTAATTCTTTTTACTGTATTTTATTATTACTTTTTTCTCACATCATTTTAGTACCCATTTGGGCTCCACAAATTAACTACGCTAGTATGATAGTGATAGTTAAGGCAGACTTTTTTTATGAAAGATACCTGCACTTTCAGAGAGGGTAGGGGAAAACCTTCCTTAGTACACCCGACTGGAATTGAACAATGCATCATTATAGCCAGCGACGACTATGTATTTGTAAGTAATTTTGTTCTTCATTTTTGTGTCTCTGTTTCGGCTAGTTCATAGTTCCATGCATCGTATCCTATAATTTTCACTATACAGGAACTGTCAGACCAAATTTTGTGGGGCTGTAGGGAATGTCACAAGGAACATTAAAAAATAAATCATGAGTAGGAAGTTAATTTTTACAACACTATATAATATTATCAACGTTTTTGGTGGAGAATAAACGTTAATAATAGGCTAATTCGTGTCCTCAGACTCGACAAGGACTCGGACTGGATCTCGTTGACCGTATTTCTGAGGCAGACGCAGTCATCAGGGCTCACGAGAGCATGTTTCAGTGCAAAAGGAAGAACCTGAGTCAATTAGGGCTCTGTATTGAGTTTGATTGCTGTAATTTTTAATATTTACTTTGTGTACAAAGATATTAACAATAAAACATTATATTTAGTTGGAGTAGCAAAATATTTTTTTTTTGCTAAAATAAATCAAAATTGCTTCAGTAAAAACAAAGAGCTCAATTTTCTTCAAATGGTGACCTCAACAGTTTTTGAATATCTGTCATGAGAATAGCGGTTTTAGATGAGAAACTTTTTATATTAATAGAAAAAGTTGTCATTAAACTCCAGAACACCCTTGACAAACACTTAAGAACTGTTGATATTGTCACATGAAGAAAATTAAATTCTATTTATCGCTATTGAAAATTCAAAAACACTGTCTTTTTTGGTTCACATTCCCTAGATTTCCACCTTAAGTTATTTACATTTTAACTAATTTTTAAAATATCTACCTAAGTGGCTTTTTTGTCTTCAAGTGCATAAACCCATCTTAGCAAGAGTTCTCTGGATGAAATTATATGCACAAAAGTATAATAAGGCAAGACACAAGATGTTATAGCTTAAACCTGTATAAACTCTTTTATTTTGAGTATAATTAATATTATTCTTGTTCCTCTCAAATATAAATTGATATTATACACACATGAGAATACAAAAATCTCAGTGCCTCTGGTTAGTATTTTTAACACAAGCCTTCAATTCAAAGCTAGGATTTCAAATCCGTACGCCAAACATACTGGTTTTAGTTCACTAATAGCCAGCAGAGGGCAACTAGATCACACTATTACTATTAACTTAATTGATTATGTATTTACTAGAGTAGAATGTCTAAAGAATTAAGTAAACCCTATTTCAATACTTTTTCATGATCTAGACATAAACATTCATACCCCCCCCCAAAAAAAAAGTTATTTAACTATTCTATTAGACTGAGATTTTCATTCAAAATTTCAAAAATTCTGATTTCTAAAATTTTCTAATTTGGAACTATGCTCTCATAGTTTTAAGCTAAAGATAATTTTGAGCAAACAATAGAAATATAATAGTGTTACCTGCTCAATGAACTTGGCTCATAGCCATTTCGGTGGCTGCATGGTCTAAAGCACTACTCTCGCAATAGACTAGACTGCTGATGTCAAAGGAGATCGTGGTTCAATTCTGGTCGGGTGTATTTAGAGTGGTTTTTCCTAAATGATTTTTTCACTCTTTCTCTCCACGCAAATGCATGTACATTTTCTTTAAAGTCAACCTTCATAATCCCTAGCACATTAGTGTAATTGATATATAAGCGTAAAACCCGAGTGGTTATTAAGATGCGGTGCTAAAAAATATTTGCTCACAAAATGACTTTAATTACTTTGATGACAAAAATCTAACTTCATTAGTTTTTCATAACTTTAATTACTGGTAGACACCCAATAGATATATAAATGTAACTTAATACGGTTTACACTAGCGTAAGCTTCACCTGTAAACACGCCGTCAAACTCGTCACTCTCGTACAGTCTGGTCTGCCTGTGACGGGTAGTTTTGGATTTGAATCCCAAAGAAATTAACTGTAGTGGATCCCCCCCCAATTATTATTATTATTATTATTGTTGTTGTTGTTGTTGCCACGTCTTACTAACCGTTCGGGTTATACGTACTTACGCTAATGAGTAATGGTAGGGTGATTGTGAGATGAAATGGAGGACCTAAAGTTTAACGTTGGTATCCGAACCACAGTGGAGGTCTGGCATTCCTCACATTCACAGGTTGTGATTAAACCACGTCTTGTCAGAGGTGAAGGAAGGGTTTGGCAATCAGATAAATCTGTGCCGGGACCTAGGATTGAACCCCGTACCCCCAGCCCAGAAGTCTGGACACCTTACCCCTAGACCGCCAGGTCACCACTCCCTGAATAGTTGCTCAACCTACCACAACAAAAATTCGGGCGAATTATTTCTCATTCAGGCCCGATAAGTGTAATAGCACGGGTTGAAATAAGTATCGAGCCCTGGACCTTTTTAATATGAAAGCAGACGCTCTAGAGTCGTAGGTAAGATGTCAGACCATATACTCAGTTCCAAGGTTTATAATAACGGGGGTTTGTGACAGCTGAAAACGTCTTTCATCGCTTACACAACATCCATCTTCGTTGAAGAAGACCGACGACAATCGACTGTGGTCATGGGACGTGTTTTTTAAAACGAAATTTTTGGACTACCCGTTTAATATATTAAGACATATTTCTTTTCTTTTAAAGAATAAAATACTAACGAACGTAAAATGGAGTGTTTTTTCTTTTCTTTTCTTAAGTCTGTGAAATACTTAATAAAATATAGCTACATTGGCTTTGCTATGCTTTGTCAATTTAGTAACAGTTTAGAGTATATTAAAAAGAAAACGACACCTGGCGTGCATGGAAGAAAGAAGGTACAGTCCAATTTTCATAGGAAAGGCCATACATATCTGACAGCTATTGACTGAAAGCTACTATATCTACTTTCACGTAACCATACGTCAAGTCATTTTATCTGTATACCACAGTTTGATAGACGTTATCAATACCGATAAAATATTATTGTAAAATCTTATCAAAGGTTTTATTTCCACTGCGTATGCACTGCGTATGCACTGCGTTTTCACTGCTGTAAGAATTTTAATTTCCTTAAGTGGTATAGAGATTATAAAGGTAGAATTTAGATTAAATCGGCCTGAATTCTCTTGGAAGGAGAGTGGGAAATCATTTAGTAAATACCACTCTCAATACACCCAACCGGGATTCGAGCGAATCTAGCTGGATGGGCCTGCGCTTGGTACGCATGCCCACCGATGCAGGTGCTACCAATGTGTGTACGTATTCAAAATGTCAAGCTCATGTAGTCTTGTTTGCCAGTGGTGAGGGGGTCAAGGTTCGAATCTCGTAAGGGGTACTGAGTGTTTTTTTTTAATAAATGGTTCCCCACTCACTCTTCACACAAATGAGTATATATATTTCCTTTCGATTATACCTTCCTCACTCTTATACCATCAGCGTAGTTAATTTATAAGAATATAATCCGAACTGAAAAAGTGTATTTTCTAAACTGTCATCTAAACACTTTTCTTACTTCAAGAGGCTAAGGAGAAAACGATGTCTCCTATCGTGAGTCAACGCTTGCGTCCATTAGATTATTTCTTAGCGAAGCAAATTCTCGTCTCGCCTCATTAAGCTGTATGTTATTTGAAAATATAACGAGCAAGCTTTGGTAAATTTGTCAAAGTTCATTTCTTATCTCGCTACTTAATATTGAATTTTCTAATCAGCAAAGACAGTACACGCTTTAAAACCTAACAAGTACGATTATCTACAATCTAAGAACACTTAGCCAGAAAAGGATGAACTCAATATAATATATTACAGTTTTCAGCCATCGTAAGGTACCAAACTAAATAATCCTAAACTTGTTTTTGACGTCTTTAACGCTTTATAATCAAGGAGGTAGTTATTGTTTTATTTAATATTGACAGTGATGTCAGGGTTCGAATCCCACCTAGGTATAGTTTATTAAATATGGTTTCCCAATACTCCTGCTAAGCAAATGATTGTGCAGATAAAATATTCTACCTTTTTTATACCTACCCCATTTGTTTATAAATGTAGACAGGCAAACGGGATGTATTTAAGAAATAATAAGACTTTAAAAATGAACATAATAATATTGTTTGTATGTAAATAATATGGATTGGATCATTAAAAGTTCATTTACAGTTATAAAAAAAGAAATTGACAAAATTCTGACGAAAAATTAAGTTGATAAGATTTGCTGTTTGACAATATTTTCTTAATCGAGTTATGAAATTTAAAATAAAAATCAATTTAAAATATAATGACAAAATTATAAATTATTAAGTAAATGAACGAGATAGAATTATTTGTAAAGATTGGCTAGTGGTTGTAAATTGATAATATTGAATTTAACATTTTCAAAATCATTATAATAAGTAATATTTTATGAATTTTAATATACAAATAATAACCCATTCGTACACTTTAATTATTAAAAGCGTATCATTGAGGCATGTCAAAAACAGTATTAACGATATTAATTAAAGTAACATGTGTATTAAAAAGTCATGAATTTATAAACACAAAAAGTTGATAAATAATTATAATAAAGCAAAAGAATATAAATTAATGGTCAAAAAGTAAACTAGAAGAGACAAGCAAATCATAAAGTAATAATTATTTTTAAGAATATGTTTGAATAAATTTTTCTATGAAATGGTGTAGTTTTAGTCTTATATTGAATACAGTCCCATGCTCCTTGATGTTAAACGATGGCAAAAATCCAGCTGTTGAATTTTAACACTCGACAAGTTTCGGTATATTATAATACCATCATTAGGATTATAAATGTATTTATATCAATTATAGTACACCCCAAACCCCTACTAGGCCTATGCTAATAAATCAATATCCAGTAGAAGTTATCATGCAACAGGCCAACTGACGTCTCAGCACTTTCAGCTGGAGCTGGATGGTTTATAAACATTCCCTGTAATTAATAGCTTTGTTACAAACTTTGTAGGGATTAACTGTCTAAAAGTTTTGAAATTAATATCTTCCCATTGTTTGACCATCTTCTTAAAGACATCCCTGTCAACCTTTTAAACAAAAATTTAATTATCTTCTAAAGTGTAACTTAATAAAATTTGTTTCTAATGCAACTAAGGTAAAAATAAAAAATAAAAATGTGAATGTGCGACCAAACATAATATGTGTCAACAATTTATAATGTTTACATTTGTTCTATGCCATCCCTTCAAAATAGTCTGGATATATCATATTTTCAAATGATTGCCAATTATTAATGTTTTTATTCGTACTTTCAATACAAGGGTTTTAACTACTTAATATAAGGGCTTTTATGTGGATAGGAGAGGGAGGGAAAAACAGTGATAATCACATTTGGAGTAAACCACCAGGACTCCTGACCAAGACTCTGGATATATATATATAGAGAGAGAGAGAGAGAGAGAATAATTTTAGAAGAAGTGTACCCACATTTGCGTGGATGAAGAGTAGAACACCATTTAAAACTACCTTCAGTATTCCCGACCGGGATTCAAAACCCGGCAATCTAGTCCAATACGAGATTGACGCCTTATACCATGCGACCACCGAAGCGGATTATATATTATTCTCAAAGTACTTGGTGCAGTTCTTTGTATTGAGATAATATGAGAGACCTACATCTAATGCACAGAAGACAAATTTAAACACCACTTGCGTCTCCAAGACAGCCACTAAATTTAAATTAGGGTATTTCTTACTTAGCACCGCGTCTTACTACTCGTTCGGGCAGTACGCTTAAGTACTAATTACACTAATTGGTTAGGAATTGGGAAAGTTGAAAATAGAGGCAGTGGACCCGCATTTGCGTGGAGGGAGAGTGTAAAACCATTTAGAAAAAAGTTTATCCAAGCGATATTCGAATCTAGATCTCCCCATCCTCGGCAGTCTAGCTCAACACGACACTAGCGCATTAGCTAACTACGCCACCAAGGCGGGTAAATGATGATGTTAAAAGAGTATTAAGCTTTATATGATAGAAAAGTATGTGTGTATGTATATTTGGAAATGGGAAGGGGGATGTTTACCTCGTGCCCTCTCTCCCCCTTGAATTAGCCCCAGTGTTGCCAACTCTCTCTCTCTCTTTAGCGATAGTACATGGACCTGAAATGGATTGTATTTTTGCCGGTAGGATAATACTTTCTGACATTATATTGATAAACCCACCGATTTTCATAAAAAATTAGAATTGATGTAAAATTTGTTACTTTATACCAGGGTCACAGGATATTAATTTTAGAAAATATCCTAAAATTGGATTGTACAGGTGGTGAAATTATATCAAAAGTAGTATCCAGATCGTACAGTTGGCAACACTGACTAGCCCCTACACACTAATAAAAGAGTTTCTTCAGAAAACGCAGTGAAATCCGGCGATCCTACTCCAAGAAAAAGACTACAGCATCGTTTAGCTATGCCCTGATTTTCATAATAAGCCCACTTTCGACCACAAACATGGATTGAAAGTCATTAAAAATTTAGGATTCTAGAAAATATCTAATTTGATTTATTGGATATCAAATTCCACAGGAGGAACTGTCTGCACAACGTCATAGAAGGCAAGATTGAGGGCACTGAGAACTTAGGAAGGAGGAAGATTTAAATATCATCGACCTCAGTGGTCTTAGGATAAAGTGTTTGCCTCATGACTCGATATTCATGGGTTTAAGCCCAGCCGGGGTCTATGGATTTTTATTGAGCATTGGTAGTCTGAATTCACTGATAAAAGAAATGGACCTGTCATAAGACAAAACACTTAATAAAAATATAAAATTACTTAAAAACTCGCAATAATTCTTTCTTATTGATAACTGTATATTATATATTTACATTATTCATAAAACCGACTTAAAATATGAATACAATTGTAAAACTTTATGCCCGCCGTTGTGGTATCATGAGTTTCCAGTTTACAAATAGCGGGCTTCCTATGAAAATCATAATTTACTGAACATTATCATTCGTTTAAATTCACTGAAAGATTGGCGTTTAGTTTCTCTATGCTCAGTTCATCAAGTGTAGATAAGAGTGATAAAAGTAAATATTAACTGAACATACTATGGCCTCTGTGGCGCAATCGGCAGCGCGTTCGGCTGTTAACCGAAAGGTTGGTGGTTCGATCCCACCCGGGGGCGATTCTTTTAAGTATTATTTGTTCCCTCCCTTATTGAGTTTTGGAACATCACTTCTTTTTTTTCTAACCCTTTTTTTTCAGTGTTCTACGTTTATCCACCCACTCGTGCTATTAACTTAATTAGCAGTTATAAAAAATAAAATGAGGGGCTTAAATTTAAAAAAGATTAATTAAAATTAACCTAGAGGGAAATAAAAAATCTACCTGACTTGAATTAATAATTCTGGCATTTAAAGACAAAAAATTAAGATCCCTACCTAAGCCATGCTGATTGAGCTCGTAGATAAGGTGACCACAGGTTCGTGAAGTTGGCAGGACCTATGGCGGCACGAAAAACGAGGCCTACGCCAATATTTAGTACTGAATTTGTGCTACAAGAATACCCAACTCTCATAACTTGTACTATTACAATATTTTAAAAACACGTAAAAACTTTGGGTGCACTTAATAATGATTAAAGTAAGCTTTTAACAAGGTTACAACATAACATTCTGATAAATTATTATTTTAAGGGGTTTATGCCGTTCAGGTGTGAAATACCACCAAGTAAGAACAATTTCTTTCTAGTAGGCGATAACCTAAGTGTGAAATTATAGATAATTTAAATATTATCTCTTCGCAAAATCTTAACACTTTACGTAATGGAAAAGAGAGCATCCAAAAATTGAATAAAATTGAATTATAAGTTTGATTTAAAGATTCTCACATGAGGTACTGAAAAAATTAGCCTTAAAAAGACAACTTGAAAGTTTATTATAATTCACACAAAATCACATTATGATGGGGACTTCTATGAAGATAATTCCTAAATATGAAGTAGAAACTTGCTTGTAAGCGCTTTAGTTTTAGCATGGCTAGTTGGGAACTATTTTATTTATCTAATTTCATTTGCCCACGACTTATTTCGCACTAAACAACACATTAACAAAGTTGACCACTTCAAATAATAGATAATAATTTAACTTCGTCGAGATCATTGTTTCATGTGTGTACAAATATTCACGAAGAAACATGGACTTCCCCTCCCCCTCCACAATCCAGCTCATATCAAGTGTCATCCTATGTACTCGCAATACCAGCCACGTTGAATGTTCACTGCCTACGCCTGGGTTTTTTACGTCAATACTTATTTCCTTGATGGTATATAGTTGATCAAGGTTTCCTGAAAAATAAAGAGTACAACGGAAGTTCCGTCTCAATCCGATGAGTATTTTTAAGTTTGCTGGAAACAAACAAACAAACAGACAGGCAAACAAACATTCTTAAACTGGATAATTTGGTATTATTATCGTTCATACTACCCAGAAAAAAGTAAGACTCCACAAAAATTCAAATATGCAGACAAACCAGGAAGGAAACATGAATTAAACCTCATTGTCTTTAACATTTTAGAAAATATTCTAAACGAATAGTTGAAAGTAAGGAGTGGTTATAATGAAAGTTAAGACTTAGATAAGTTGATCTAGAAAATTATAAAATTAATAAATAAATTAAGCAGTTAATAAAGTGGTTAATGTATTATGTGAAATTAACAAGCACTAAAATGTACAATTTAAATAAAATCTCCATAGATAGAACATAGTGTATTATATGAACAATTAGATAACATTATGGTGCGTCATCAACTAAAAATATAATTTTCAAACGAGTTGATGAATAGTTTTAAAACAAAAGTTGACATGAAAATATTAATACAAAAAATATAATATATAACATGATGTGAAGAGTGTTTTTAAGTCCAGATTTGTTTTGAAATTAAAGAATAAAAATTAAGTTAATATCTTCCAAGCTGAATAAAAAAATTAGTTGAAGTAATTTATGTAATGTAGAAAGATCTAAGTCTTATCTGTATTTGTGTCCCATTACCCATTTTTGACACCCATTTTTGATTTTGGAAAAAAAAATGTCTGGATTACTTCTTTCCTACATGTTTCGGTACTATGGTACCATAATGATGGATACTGCAAATTAAATTAAAGAAGGCATGAAGATAAATTAAGATTAAAGTTATTATTAGAAGTACTGTCAAATATCATTAATATGTTATAAAAAATAGTAAAGAGAAATTACTAAAACAAACTTAATTATGTCGTTATGAAAAACACGAGGTGGTGTTACGACAGGTAGATTTTAACTAAATATGGGCTGGTGGGATGGAGAAAATATGTGTAAAAACAAAAGACTTGTGACAAGCAAACTATAAGAAGGTGAAATTAAAAAGAATGGTGTAAAAATATTAGGTTATGAAAATACTACTAAGCCAGTTGAGTGCTGATGATGATCTGTGGAATCAAGGATAGATAAAATATTGGAAATGAATGTGGAGAAGAATTATAAGGTAATAATCTTCTAGACTACATCTCGAACGGGTATTTTATCTACACTGGAAGGTAGATCAGGATATATGAGGTTACAGGATTTTGATGTTTTTGGGTAGATGTCTTAATGTGTTTACAAGAACTTTATTTGAAAATTGTAACTGTTCATTGAGGATTGACTTCTTATGAAATAAAGCTGCTTGGATAAATAGATTTTCAGCTGTGTTTAGTTGTGTGCCTTTATGAGAGAATTGAAGAAGTTTCGTACATTGGTCTATTGGTTTGGGTTAATGGTTTGCATTTTTTGAATGGTCTGCAAATTTTGATTTGGTTTTATTGTATATTAAATCAGAGATATGTCTTTATGTTTTCTGGTAGCGACAAAGTCGTATCCTGACCAGTGTGTTGAAAGTGTGTTTTCTTAACACCCCCTCTACGTAAAATTGGATAAATTTCTTCTAAAATGCTTTATATCTTCTTCAATCCTACCCCATTAGTTCTATTAAATGTAGTTAACCCAGAGGGATAGTAAGACGGGGTGCAAAAAAATGGTAAAGGTTTGTAGAGATTTTTTAAAAATAACCAAACATAGTTGAAGTATGACACCAGAACACGGGATTCGAGAAAAGGACTTTTGACTTAACATGGAGAATATGTTTGTAAGGTCTGGTTAAACTCGATTACCAAATGACTTCAGATTTCACATAATGTGGAGGTGCATTCAACTTGGGTTTGTGTAGTAAAGAGAGTAAGAAAAATCAAATTTTATTCTAAGTCGTTTAAACCTTGAATTTTTTTAGACAACGAACAGTTGGGCTGTAGAATGGACGGGGGAAAAAAGTCAAGTTTATATAAATACTTAAAAAAATGTAAATGTGTTTAGATAATGGAAATGAACAAATAACAAAACTTGGTGGTACTATTTTTATCTATCAACATCTTACCACCCATCCGTACTATACACGTTTAGTAGGCGCTAATGGTAAAGGATGAAGAATATATCATTTATAATAAGTATACCCACACTTATCATAGTGCGAGTGTGAAACCACTTGTAAAATATTAATCCTAATACAATGGGCTAGGATTCAAACCCTGACCTCCCCATCTTCGCCCAATCAAACCGGATGACCATGAAATTCAGTTGATTTGTCCTCCGAGGCTGGTGTGTATATTTTTTTCCCCCAACCGGCCAACGTCACAATGGAACTATACATTTTATAGATTTTTTTAAAAATTTATCACCATGTGTCCATAGTTATGAATATCAGAACGTGGAATCAATCGATGAATATATCGACAACTTTACTCAGTTTTTCACAAATGTTATCATTTTAGACTTACAATTTTTCAACACAAGGGTAATTATTAATAATATAAACACCACTACTTTTAGTGCGTTGGACTTTTTCTTGACTTTAACTTTCATTAATTTAAAAAAAACTGGGAACAATTATTTTTTTAAGATGACAGAAAACTATTACATTTTTATTTTATTAGTGAAAAAATTTAATGTTCAAAAAGCGTTGAGTAAAAACGAAGGCTCAAAGTGAATTGGTTAGTTGATGAAAATGTTCAAATCGAATATTTTCTAGTTGCCTTGATATAATGTTGGGATAAAAACATCAACCTTTCGGTTAACAGCCGAGAACGCTAGACAATTGCACCTATAAGGCGCATGGATTTAAAACTAATATTTTTACCGCCATTATTATCATACATAATTGATGGTCATTGATTTTAAAGAGTATGAACATAATTTTAACAACTTTAGGCATAATATTGATCTGGTAACATTTTAATTTTTTATACC
>CABFWB010000093.1:101990-217568 GCA_902151455.1 Timema bartmani
GGGGGGGGGGGGGGGCAGTTAAGAGACAACGAGTTCTGGGCTACACTAAAGCTTCTTCTTCCCTGGGCTTGCATTCCCAAAGTTCACCGAGTGGAGAAGGAGCAATCTTTAGAGGTAAATTAGTTCAAAGGAAGTTTAAACTCATGCCAAATTAATTGTGATTCGCTCGGTGAAATGTGTTGTCTCGTGCGGGAGTGTGGGTTTTATCACGCGGCTACTAAGTGTGCTCAAACGAGGGTTAGATTATATATTATTGTTATTTTAAATTTAGTTTTTGTTGGGAATCCATTAGTTACACCTCGATTGAAAATTTTTGTTTTAAATTAAACTTAGTTGGGGAGATTCCTTAGAAAAATAATTAAAACTACCCACTGGCACCTGAAAAATAAACTTTCGTTAATTCTTTGGGGAAATTAACAATTAGTTAAAATAAACAAAGGTTCATGATAGTTATTCCCCTCAATTAGAGAAAAACGCCAGGAGGGTGATCATCAGAAACAAATGAAAGCCGTATTGTTCGTGTGGACTTTACGCTGCAGGCCAATAGCATACAAATTATATTTTTGTTCGTCGCCAAAGAAGAATTGAAAGAGCACGTGAAGTATATCAGCCGTGAAATTGTCCATCAGTATCGCTCGTGCATATGTTCTTATCCCCCTCCCTCCTCCCCTCAAAACTGTTAGTTTGAAATTCCCGAAAGGCTGTGAACAGAAGGTTTTTTTTTACTATTATTTATTATTATTTAGTACAGCGTCTTACTACCCGTTCTGGTTATACGCTTAAGTACTAATTACGCTAATGGGTTAGGAATTAGGAAGGTTGAATTTAGAGGAAGTGAACCCGCATTTGCGTTGAGGGAGAGTGGAAAACAATTTAGGGAACCCCCCCCTACCAGTTCATCCGAGCGAGACTTGAACCTTGATCTCCCCGTCCTCGGCAGTATAGCTCAACACGAAACCAGCGCGCTAGCTAACTACGCCACCGAAGCGGGTGTGAACAGAAGTAAATGTTTAGTTTTGCGCATGAGTGGATAAATAATAGCTATTTTTTTAATTTTATATTTATTTTAAAAGACTAGCGTCTGTGAATAGTACACGTTTAGTAATTGCTCACAAGCGCGGATAGACAAGAAAAAAAATGCTAGTAGAAGTGAATAGCTTATTTGTACGCATACATTAATAAAGAATAGTAAAACATAAGCGTTTGTAAACATAAACAAATGTAATGTCATTATCATTAATTAATGATAAATAAATCCTACCTAAGAGGCTTTAGACTAATTATAAAGCTAGGTTTTTTACATATAAAGCAATAGTTAAGTAGATTTGTATTTTGTAAATGTGAAAGATATAATATAATAAATAAATATATATGTGTGTGTGTTTGGTATTTAATATTCCAAACATAAAAATACAATCAAATTGTGAACCTCAATTTTATATTGTGAAAAAAAATACTTTTAATAAGTTGGATGGCTTATATATTATTAGTGTTCAAGTAGAGAAAAGAAATGTTTATGGTTTTCTGAAATGGTCCTTTTTCACAATATAAAATAAAATGCATATATTGTCAAAGCTTGGTTTCACCAAAATGAACCTTCAATGAAAATAATTCCCAGGTAAGTAACGTGATTATAATACTAAACAAAATACTAACTTTCAAAAAATATATATAATTACTCACTGGGGGAACAAGGCTTCAATCTATACTCAGAGAAAAGATAGTTATATTACATTTTTTTACAACATTTATGTATTTTAAAAGATGGAACTTTAAGAGCTTCGCTTCACCTTGTTCACTAAAAGGACGCCATCCCATTTCAAAAGTGTATTTTTTTTTACTTTCCCTCGACATCTCGGAGATAAAGTGAGATATTAAATAACTTATCATTGTAAAATTATGGTACTTTTAAAGATAAACATTTTTTTATTTGATATAAATTGTTATAAAACCAATTATTTCAGAGCTATAATCAAATATATATGTAGGTCTTCTTTTTAATTCAGGTCTTTGAAAACTAATTTGATTCTTATGCTCTTTGGTGGACAAAGAATTTTCTCTTTTCTCATTTTTTTGGTAACAATCCTTATTCCTAATGCCTTAGAATAAGTAAGTAATAATGTATATTATTTCATTTATGATCTTTGGTGATCTGTAGTTTGTCTACAGCAATGTATAGCCCTATTATTTATTTTCACAAATCTTTCGAGTTTTTAGTATATGTCTATTTTAAGATAAAAGCGGGAGAAAGTCTGTGTGGTGAACCGTACCATTTATTTATTCCCATTCAAAAAGCTACTATTTCAAAACATAAAACATCTCAAACCTCTTAGGACTTGATTAACATTGAATGTCTTGTTACTAAGCAAGCTGATATGTTTACATGAGTAACACTGTAATAAATAAATATAACCTTATACTGTATGACTATTATTACTTATATTATATAAATATTTTGAATAAATTAAATCATGTAGATTCATACATGCGTTTATTTAATATTTCCTCTGGCGTGTTCCCCCAACACTGGCAAATTTCCATTCTAATAGTTCCCGACATGGCCGTTCTGTGTGCTGGCCACGCTGCAGTTGCTGTCATTTGTCGGTTATGGCTACGTTGTTTCAAGATGGCGTAAGTAAAAGTATCTGGAAAGGGGTTGAAAAATATCGCTTACTTTAAGCAGGTGAGTAGTTCAATAATTAATATCACAAATATAAAGTTTATTAAAAATTAAAACGTAATAACGTGCTGAGTTGGCGTTGTAATGACACATTCAAAGTTCGGGGAATGTTTTTTAACTACGATATAGACTTATATTAGTAATAACGTGTAAATAAAAATAAACTATGGGCAAGGGTATAACTCAGTATCACATGAGTGGATACAGAAGAAATAAACAAATTAAACAATTAAATGCTAGGTATATATTAACGTTGATCATCATAACATATCTCAGAATAGCTTGACATAACTTTAAACACGTTGAGGTTATTTAAAACTAGTCTCTGACTATGTGTGCTAAGCGCCTTTAAAATTTATATTATCTAGCATTTTTTTTCAAGATGGTGAATTGCAAGCATGTACATTTCCCATTCAGTATCCGCTCATGCACACAAATTAACGTGCACTTCTATTTACAGACACTGCTTAAAATTCTCCCGTCGAACTAGAGAGCAGACTGTGAATTTTAAATGAAATGTTTCATTTGCAACGCTATATTGTAAAACTAGATTTTTTATATATATAGAATGTGGCACATCAAATTATCAGGAACTTTATGATAGAAACTGTCGTAGCACAGTATTTTTTATTCATCCCACAACCACAAGTTGTTGAAAGATTGACGGTTGTGGGACATGAAATACTACCTGGGGATGTACGAACCAAGGTCAAATGTAGATTAAATTATCTTCCACCCCACTGAATACTACGTGATTGTACTAGATATCACTTTCTGAATAGTGTGGCCCAACTTAAGGGTTAAACATATTATTATTCTGCGTTAGGCCTGCCTCTATGGTTCAGTGGTGGTTCCTAGCCATAGATACAGAAGTCCCGAGTTAGATTCCCCGGCACTTCCAGCGTTTCCTGTGAAGCATTGGATCTGGAACGGGGTCAACTCAGCCTCGTGAGGACAAGTGAGGAGCTACTTGGGCAAAAAAAAGTAGCGGCTCCGATCTAGAAAGTTGAAATTAATGACTGGAAGGCTCATTATGCTGACCACATGACACCCTCTATCCGTAAAGGTTGGCCTTATCTTTGCCAACATAAGTCGTCTGCTAGGTCGGTATAGCTCTCTTGCGGGTTGGCGCCATGGAGTTCTTTTTTATGATTACTATTCGCGTGATATTTATTATGATGGTATAGGAAAGTGGAAATTATAATTTAGAGGAAACGTACCCACATATGTATGAAGATATAGTGTAAAACAAAGTGGGAGTAAACAACCTCAGTAAGCCCAACCGGAATTCGAGCTCCTGGCTTCCTTCTTCGCTGACACATCAGATAGGGTTAAAATGGCACCTTTGTCCACGTGATCACCGTGTGAGCCAGTTTACAAATTGTGTGTTAAGAGAGAGAGTGTTGAGTGGCATCTATAATAGATGCGTGAACCATAACAATCTGCCGATAAGTAACCTGGTAAATCACGACTCATAGATATAAAGGGCTAGAGTGAAATAGTAATAAAAATAACACTTTAAATTTCCTCATTTACGTAAATCATATAGGCCTATAGATTCTATAAATATTTGTCAACATCATTTATTATATTCAATTATCTCATAATACTAGAAGACCCCTTTTTTTTACCAGTCAACCAATCAAAAAAGTATCATGTTCATATTTCACTCAACAAAAAACAAACAAAAAATTGGGGAAGACAGCTTCTCTACAAACACCTGACAGTTAATCAATTACCATCCAAAGCAGTAGCTCGGAAATTCACAGACACACAAAACAAGATGAGGTAAGAGAAAAATAATTTCCTCGGAGCTCAAAGTAGTCGATGACATTCCCCAATGATTGGCGCCTTAATGAAAATAGCGAGCAACCAAACTATCCAGAAATTTTGAGGAGATAAAAAATACGTTAAGTGGTTTTTACAGTTTTTACATCAAAATATATTTTTGTCAGTACAAACATAGTTTAATTTTCTTCATATGGTGACCTCAGCAGTTGTTGAATATCTATCAAGGGTGTCCTAGAATTTAATGACAACTCTTTATCGTGATTTAAAAAGATTCTCACATAATGCCGCTAAGCTCATGACAGATATTCAACAACTGTTGGGGTTACCATATGTAGAAAATTAAACTTTATATTTGTACTAGAGCAATATTTTATTTATTTTGACCAAAAACACATTTTGCTATAAAAACTGGGAAAACACCTGTTCTCGCGTTCACTCCATCTACACCGTAATAAACGTAGGGCCGAGACTACGAATGTAATTTTGACAACGGAGCACAAAGATAAACTCTTCTGTGTGGACACTCCTACTGGCCCAGATCACAGAATATGAGCGGAGCTCGTGGGTCATCCCGTTAATTATTTATACGGTTTTAAAAGGCTTTCTACTTAAGAAAGAATGTTTAGTAGGATTTTGGTAAAAATAAACTTTCAGAAAATACAAACCAAACATTTTCTGGTCAATATAGGTAACCTTTTATTTTATTATTAATATTATTTCACTATTATCACATATATCAAAAGTGATAGTTTCAGATCGCATAATTATATCCACCCTTTGTTTATTCCATAAGGAAGCAAGCTTTCCTTGCATTATTCAATTATTGTAGAGCTTATAAAATAGGGAAATAGTGTAATCCACCAGGGTAAGACTGATACTTTCCCGGGTATATGAAGTGTATAAATATATTAAAGGTGTTTTAGTAACGTCTATAAACAACAAACTCAAATCCCTCGTATGCATCTATTTCACCCCACATGAAGAACCCGTTTAGGTATAGAACAGTGTCCCAGCATTGATTGAACAACGTCTGAAGCTCAATGTTGCTTATCTATTGAGGTCCCCGGGATCATCCCGTAAGAAAAATAATTTCTCTAGGTAAACATATTTGTTTAATAATTCACCTTTTGTGAACTATTTGTGATATTTGAGGTCGGATAAAATGATATAAAGTTTGTCCGCCCTTCGTTTCTTCAACTTGTCGTCAAATGCGTTCTAAGCGCCAACGCCTTTGGTAAGGTGGATAATTGGGTCTTCCGTAAGGCATCAGATTGAGGTTAATAGAAGGAACTGGACGCCTTCCAGAAAGCTTCATCCAAGATTGGAGGTGTTCATATGAATTAAAGAAAGCGACAAAGCCCGTTCTCCAAATGTGTCAGGAAAACGTTTGATAGCTCTCTTCCCTCATATATCATTCCACGCTTCAACTTAAGGTGACGGGAAATCATATTCCTCCTCTTTATCACTAAATATTAAACCTAAGGCTCTAAATAAAAAACCACATAAGTGATAGATTTTTGGGATCTAACCTCGCTTAGCCCTCGATCAATCCAACCTGTAAAGTGTATTTAACTAATTTTACTGTTTAACAGAGGGGAAGACTATTGTCACCGTGAAAATGTTCTACTTCTATTTTATGTTGGATTTATAATTGTATGTACCCGGGATCTCAAAAAAATATTTGCCGTCTGCCCATTTAAATGGGGCTACGTCCAGAACTATTTGAAATATTTCGTTAGAACTTGATATTTAGATCCTATGTGGAGAAATATATATTTTAATTATGTTTCTAAAATTAAGAGTAATAAAATTCTAATATTTTGAAAATAGGTTATAACGGTGTTGTTTAAATTTTATTAACAAAAGAGTGTTGCCTATTAATAATCCAATTTACTTTATATCTTTATAAATAACACTTATTTAAGTATGTCTTACTGATAACCGATGTTTGAAAATGTTTTTACAAACTATGATAGATTACAGTATGTGAGAAAATATGTTCGATTGTTTCGTATCATTTATTTTACTTCTTCGTTTCCAGTGCTGTCCTCAAGATTGTTCATCTAGCTCTATACAGCACCACTACTGGATAAATGTGTTTCCGCTTCTCTTTTTCGCGAGTTTTTCTCCATCGTTCGCCTTTCTGCCTCCTTATCTGAAGAAAAATGTGTTTAGCTATGAGAGAAATACTATTGAATGCTTCAGGAAAAGAATAAATCAAGTCGAATTCAAACGGAGGTATGATATTATTTATTTTAGACCTCCATATGACTTACTGGTATGTAATAATTTTAGTTGCATTTTTTTTAAATATTGTATTGTAATATTATCTCTAAGCACATTATTATGTTATAATTTATAATCAGCAATTTGATTTGAAAATTTTTACTATTTCCAAAATTTTGTTAATACATCTACAAAAGCCAAATGATGGTATTTAAATACCAAAACGTGTCTAATTAAATTCAACAGCTTGTCTTCAACCAACTTTGACATCAAGGACCGAGGGATTACACATGAAAATAAAACTTTGAAATCACACATCATTTCACATTAAACTAAGAAATTATATCCTAATTATAAAAACTTTATACTTTATGATTAGCTATTTTTTATATTTTATTCCTAGACTTTTACCTTATACGTTTGTATTTTTATAACTTTTATTTAATATTTATTGTTTAAAAATTATGACATTTAAATTTTTATGTAACACTCAATATGCTATGTAGCTTCTGCTTTTGACATGCCATAATGATACACGTTAATTTGTGTAAATTGTACCAAAAAGATAACATATATTTACAATATAATTCACCATTTAGAGTTTGTTAAAATGTCTTCATAAATACATATCCATTTTTTACATATTATATTGATCATTTTTATACTGCTAGTGTGTGTATATCAAAATTGTTCGTCCAGTTTTATGTACGGTACAAACATGTTTGATTTTTATTCACTGTTTAAATTATTTAAAGATAGCACTGAAGAGTGTTTATTTTGGACAGTTTTATATCAAAGATTTTTATAAAGATTTATATTTTACAAAACTTCATACTAAATAGAATCCTAAAGGTAAAAAATAATGTATGTTAGCTGCCTTTGAAAGTTGCGAAAGGTGGAAAGAGGTAAATCATATTATTCTTTTTTCTGTGGAAGATTTAGATTGTTCAATGATCAGACAATGTAGCTTTCAATGTTCTCTTCACATTTCCAGTGAAGATCAAACTAAACTGTCCTGATGAAAGGGAAATGGGAAATAAAACATTTTGAGTGGAAGAGCTTTATTATTTTGTCTACATATGGTACATATACATTTGTATGTATATTATGTAAATTTGAACACATGAGAAAGAAAACACAAATGGTAGGCCTACACATGAAAACCAACAAGATGGCAACTCCCATTTTCTCGTAAAAATGGCTTTGAGGGGAAATGAGGGATATATTACAATTGTCATAATTCATACGCAACTATTTGAGATAGGAAATAACCCATCGTTGTAAAGTTGTAGGCCTAGTACTATTTGAAATATATTTTTATAAAACCAACAGTTTCTGAGCTATATGAAAATATATTTACTTTTTAATGCGGGTCTTTGAAAGAGAATTTGATTCTTATGCTTGTTAGTAGACAGAGATATTTATTTTTTCTCGATTTTTCTGTAACAGTGTTCTTAGATACTAATGCCATAGAGTAAATAAAACTATATTATTTCACTTATGATCTTTGATATAGTGTTTCTACAAGAATATATAGATATATTATTTCCTTTCACAAATCTTCTAGTTTTTAGTAAATGTCTATTTTAAGATAAAGGAGGGAGAAAGTCTGTGCGGTGCACCCAACGTACCATTTATTTTCCCCTCGTATTTCTATAGCAATGTTTATTATTTAGTTTACATTATCTTCTGATCTATCTTGGGCAAAAATTGTTTTACACACAGATAGTGTCCGTGAATGCACTTAGTTAATTGCTATTCACAAGGCTAGATACTGTTTTGTGTCAATTTTTTTATTGTTTTTTATTGATTGCCAATTTTGTTTTAGATTTCTTATAAATTTTCTCTTTTCATCTTTTGTAAATAGTAATTTTCTACATTTTCATATGGCATATATAACCGGGAGGGACATGAGGTCCAGGTTCTGTCGCCTTATATGTAGACTATTAGCCACTCTGGTGGTACAGACAGAACGTTGCCCAGGGTACACCGTAGGAGGTTGTATACACGTCATACCCGCATGAGATGACACGATAGTTGCTATTATTAAGTTGTAGAGCTGTTGTGAGTCTTAATCTAACTTAGGCCAAACCAAAGTCAACCGACAGTTGGGGTAGTTCCCTATAAGGGAAAAATAACCAAGGTACCAGCCGGGAATTGAACCAGGGACCCCTAGGCTCGTAACGAGGTGCTTTCACCACTACACCACGGGGACGAATGACACGGAAGTTACCTCCTAGTTTCCGAACTATTAGCAAAGCAAGATATATTGATCTTATCTCTCAAACGTGACAACTGTAGATCACATGACCTGCCTGATGTATGAAAGCATTAAAGTGGAAATAGTAACTTTTCTAGCTGTCAGATAAGGTTCTTCATATGAAAATTGTACCGCTTGTAAACCTATGCTAACAGCTGTGCTTAAAGGGGTGGAAAGATATTAAAATTAAAAGATTTTACGATGTAGAATAAAGGACGACTGTTGAAAACCATTTCAGCAGCTGTAACCAATCAGGAATGAACGGTGTATTCAAATTTAATGTAGGACCTCCGAATAAAATTTAAATTTTAAATTTTGTTTAAATATACAACGCTCTGTCTAATTTTCAAATATCAAATATAGCAAACCGACAAGTTTTCTCATACCCCGGTAGGGGAGCGGAAACTAATTATTACGATTTTTTTTCTTTTTTAACACCGCGTCTTACTACCTCTTCGGGTTACGATCTTACTTACTAATTACTCTGATGGGCTAGGGATGAGGAAGGTTGAATTTAGAGGAAGTGCGCCAACATTTGCGTGTAAAAATATAGTGTTAAAACATTTAGGAAAAACCACCCTAATACACCCGACCGGAATTTGAACTACGATCGGAAGTCTAGTTTATTGTGAGAGTGACGCCATCAACCATGCAGCCACCTAACATACTAATATTCATTTAGATACAGTAACGTATTAGGTATGAAAAGGTAAAATTTTATATTAGATAGTGTGGAGAACTATTTAGAAAAAACTATCTCATTAAATTTGGCTATGATTAGAACTTCAACCAGCCTATCACAGCAAAAACCAAACACGATTAAACTGACGCCGTTTTAGGCTCAAGCTATTAAAACCTAAAACCTAAACTTAGCTAAAGTTTACCCACTCAATAGTATAGGTAAAGTAGGTATTATAATTTTGAAAATCTTTGAACTTGAAATTATGATGGGTCTTAACATTCTAATGTGCCCCTGAAATCTAAAGAGTAGGTTTTACAATTGCATGTGTACCTGACTGAGCTTACAGTGGAAATGATCTGTATTATTGATTTCATTTTAACTAGATATTTAAATGCTAAATGCACTTTAAAAAATCGTAATTTTATATCTTACTATGATTTTAAGGGTAGTTTACAAAGGGATTATATTTGGAAATTCGAAATTTTTAGAAAATAGCTTTAGTGATTTTATCTGAAATGTATAGCAGTTTTTTTAAATACAAACAACGCTGTATTTTTGGGTAGGTAAATCATTCAAGTGTTGTATAGTAATGACTGATCTTTGAAAAAATTAAATTTCTCGAAAACCAATTTTTTAAATTTTGTTAAAAATGGGTATTTGATTAGTGTTTTCCTAAGAAATAAGAATGAAATGTGTTTGTTATTTTTAAAAATATATATTTCAATGTAACTTACAATATTGTCCTACCATTAATTTATTTTATGGAACTTGAATCATAATAATGATCAATGACGCTATATAAGCGTTATAAAGGGATGGTTAGGGTGTGTTTTAGTGGATTTTCACCCGCACTGATGAAAATAGAGTGTAGGAAACTCCTTTTAGAAACCGACCCAACTCTAATTTGGATCCTGACTCCTTATTCAATGTCAGTCAAGCGTCTTGAATTGCGCGTTCACCGGCGCGAACTACCGGACTATTATCAGCGAGAGGTCAATGACCATGGGTCTTTGAGTAGCACCCTTTTCTAGACACTACACAAGCGTTGTCGAGAACTGAAATAAATGACCGAAATTTGGTATGGTTTGAATTTATCAGCACACAACTTACAAACCAATTAAGCTTGGAACAACAACAAGCCGCACCACCCGAGTGAAAAATTATTCAAAGGAAACCAGAAGTAAACCCAAACGGGATTTGAAACCCGATATCCTTGTCATCGGCAGTTCAGTCTAATTCTAGAGTGACACCTTAGACTATTCTACCACCATAATGGGTATTTCATGTATTAAATTAAATAAAGTACCCCTTAAAGCCGTGTTCAGACTAGAACAGAACAACAAACACAACATTGTTCGCAAACAGTATGGACGAGTTTCTAGACATTTTTCTGTAACCAAATTTGTTCGTTGTTCTGTTCGTACCCGATCCACCAGTTGTTGGTTTTTGCCCGTCACACCAAAGGATGTTCTTTGTTCGGGTCAGGAGTAGTTTAGACGTCTCAGGGAACTTTTCTCCGAACATCCAGTCATTGGTGGGACAGTAGCTGAGTCACGCCTGTATTTTGTCTTTTTCGTAAGTTGGCTACATATATATTTTGGGGAGTGTATTTCTTCGTGTGTGTGATAAATATATAAATGAAAAATATTCATCGCACTACAGATATTGAAGCACAACGAAGCTAGATGGAAGAAAATATGAGGTCATCAACTAAGGGAACTCGTTGAGAACGTGTTCTGTTCAAGTTTGGAAACTCTGGCCACGGCGTACAGAGCAACGAATATGTTCTTTGGAAATGTTCAATACCATGTTCTGTTCGATTTTCTTTTCTCATCTGGACACGGCCTTATATGGGCACTAGGAACTAATGAGTTAGTTAGATTAGGCTACATTTCTAAGGGGGTGGTTGGATTAGGCGTTTTAATACACACGCTGGGAAATACGTGTCTTACACTATTTTAATAAAAGGTTACTCGCAATGGTAGTCGCAGGGTCTAAGGCATCTCTCTTGCAATGGACTGGATTACTAGTGATTCAAATAAAGGGATAGAAATATTTCTAAGTTACACTTTTTCCTTAATGTAATTTCATTCTTCCTCCATGCAAATGTGGTAACACTTCCTCTAAATTCTACATTCTCAATTCCTAATCAATGATTGTAGCCTAGTCTACCATCGTTCTCTTGGGGTAAAGTGCTCACCTCAGGACCCAATGTTCACGGGTTCAAACCCAGCTGGGGTTGGCGAATTTCTCTTGAACTATTAATATCCGTAGAACAACTTCCTTCGGAGGGGAAGTAAAGACGTCAGTCCCATATCGATTTCGTTATGTAAAAGAACGCTGGATGATATGTGAGAATACCTTTCCCAGCAAACTTGGTAGACCCTTTCACGCTCGCTCATAGAAATTCAGTGTGGAAGGCAACGGAGAACCACCATACTTCCTGAACTACCCTTGTACATGTAATGTCTACCAGATTGTGCAGGCAGCACTAACCAGCTGAAGGTCTGAAGCGTGTCCAGCTCCGGATGTATACATCCCATCAAACCATCTTTCGGTTTGTTGACTTAAGAAGATTGTATAGCCTATATATACGGACATCCCAAGCGGGTAGTAAGAAGCAAAGCACAAAAAAAATATCAAATTAAATACTAAAGAAACGCATGAGTATTCGCATGGAGAGAGAAGATGAAAGGTAAAATAATATGGTTTAAAACCATTTTCAGGGCATCCGGCCAAAAATCTAACCAAATCTCAGCATCCCGAGTCAAAGTTGAGCATTATAATAACACACGCTGGTACAAGGCTACCCTCCAATAAATTGAAATCCAACTTATTACATTGACCAAACACGGCTGTTAATTAAAATAAAAAAAAAGGCACGCTGCCCCACCCCCTTCAAACATTGACGGAATTGGAGCCACTACTTCCTACACGTCCATATTCCTGTTTCGATAAGATCGGTCCCCTTGCAATTAGTGCGTGAAGTGCGATGAACTCCATGGGAAGCAATTTGTCGCAAATCAGAAGGTATATTTACTCGTATCAGTGAAGGACCTACGCTTGCTCCGTCAGCTAGAAATTGTGATGGGGGCATATATCTTGTGAACTGAACAAACAGTAGTTGTTTAAAATATGGATTTATAACTGAAATAAATAATTGATGCCATGCAATAGTAAATACTTTTTCAAATGTCCTATTAGATTTTGGAAAGCAACTTTCATTAAAGCACTCTTAAAACTAAATAAGCTTTCTCCAGAAAATATATATAATTTTATTAATATGAAACACTCTTCACATATAAATTCTAAACAACAATATTTGAATTATGTAACTACTAATTTTCAAAAATCAGCCAATACCAAACACTTTAGCTCAGTCGGTAGCTTGTATGTCTACTGAGCTAAGGGTCCTGGGTACTATTCCCAGCTTGGCCGAAACATTTATCACTGGTGAAATGTGGGTTTACCCTTTCACAGTGATGAATTAATGGCTGAGGACTGTATGTTGTGCCTATCCTATAGTCTTAAGTTAGATTATAAGGCATATATTAAGCTGCAATAGGCCTTACAAGCCGGTAGTGGAAAATACATGGGTTGAATAAAAAAGTGACAGGCTATGGGCCGAAACTGTAACGGATATAAAGTAAAGTCAATAATAAAAAAACCTTAGTTTTTTCTCTTTTTTCAAAAACCAACACATATTATCATATTCGCCATGTAAATTACTCTCTAAACACTCGGATTGAACTAAATTTGCACAAGTCTTTTAGAAATAATTAGAGTTTTCAGTATTTAAATAAACAATCTTTAATTTTACATGTGAAATTAAAATCATGATTTCACCTCGCGGTATGATCAATCATCTTTATGTTCAGGGGCACAACAAAGGTCCAAATCTATCATAGTCTTAAGGTCATAAATGTTCACGATAACAACTCTTTCTCAATATGTTAATTTAAAAACATTAATCCAAGAAAGTAGATTAAGTAAATTTGTAAAGCCCGCTCATGAGAATTTTGAAATGTTTCGACAGTTGAAAAGCTACTAATAACAGCTTTGTATTTGTTTTTCTCCTCCAAGTCTTACTAACCATCCAGGAATAATTTATGAAAACACCTCGTTTTATGCACCCAGACAGGTTTCGACTTCGGCCTAGCCATAACCAGCAAGCCAGACTAGATGAGATTGACGTTTATTCCGCGTGTCCAATGGTGTATCTCTGTAAAACTCCGCATAGAAAATATTTCCTGCCACATCAACAAGGGATATAAACCGACTCTGTTAGCAAAAAACTATTGGTTTTATAAACATATTTTCAAGTAAAGTTTTTTATTTTTTATCATTTAATTAGACTCATTAGCGCGAATTTTGAGGAAATCATTTTTTTCTCTTTTTGTCTGTCAATAAACTACTCTTAATTTCAACGTTAGTTATCTTATTCCAAAATCTCCTCAGGGGAAACTTATGAACACGCTAAATACTAAGCTCTATCCTGATCAGCAAAATGGTTTCGGCTCTAGACCGAGATACAGACAAACTTTCGTTAACGTAAAAACTTTTTTTTTCTGTTTCAGGGGGTCATGAAACAACATTTATCAAAATCTCGAGTTTTATTTGTTTGACGATCAAAATACTCTCTCCGAAGGATAGCGAGAAAGTAAAAATTGGTTGAGGTCTTTAAATAAAAGACTTTAGTTGTAGATTATCACAAAAATCACAAAACGCCTGACAAAATATTATTGCGAGGAGAATAAATATGAAACCAATTTTGAGTAACTTTTTGAACTGTCAGTAAAGGTCAAAAAGTTAGTATGAACCAGCTATATGAGATGTTACGGTTTTCAATGAGTCTATAGTTGGTTAAAATTGAGTGTACAAGGATTTTTTTTAACAGTGGAGATTCTGTTTGGGCGGTTTGTGAATCTCAGCTTTTGGATGTTCGCCATGGGCTAGTATCCTATCTAAAGGTTTACTTCTATGATAAAACAAATATTTGTGTGGTATAAAAAAAACAAATCGAGGTCTCCAATAAAAGGTTTGGGTACTTTCTTTATCCACGCCATATGGACTAACCGCATGTTGTGAAACAGCTAGGGAACTGGATTGTATTTTTGGAAATGTTTGCGGGGAGAGAAAACCTAAGATAACAATTCCTGCTTTAACATTTTATTATAATGGGATCCACACACTCAGTAGATTTATTTTAAATTATATAAGCACCACTATTAAGATAAAAAATAAATATTGACATATATAAAAAGGGTTCCCACATTTATCCAAAAATACTACTAATATAAATTTATTAAAAAGTATTTTATTCGATTATTTTATACAAACAGTACTTATATCCCCCGCTTTGGTCGCCACTTGGTCTAAGGTGCCACCCTCGCAATAGACCAGACTGCCGATGAAGGGGATATTGGGGTTCGATCCCGGTCGGGTGTATTGAGGATGGTTTTCCCTAAATCGTTTTTCACTCTCCTTCCACGCCAATCCATGTATATTTCTTATAAATGCAACCTTCCTCATTTATAGCACATTAGTGTAATTAGTACACTTAACATTAACACATTAGTATAGCCCAAATATATAATAAGCCGCGGTCCTTAAAATAACCAGTCCTCATAACAAAAATTAATATTTTTGTCCATGTGGTCTACATGTCCTTTGGGAAGCGGTAAGGGGTAGAAGAAGAATAAATATTCCGGGGGCCTTTTTTAAATAACGGTATTATATTTTCAAATGAACGATCCAAAGGACAAAATAAACACTCTGATCAATATTTTGCATAATACAGGTATTTTGTTGAATAAATACATGGATGGTATTCTCATTCTGCACGCCACGAGTTAATCTTAATGGGTTAATTAACCATTTAAATTAATTGGAAAATTAAAGGCACAGCTGTATATACGAGTACATACCTTGCAGGCCTACTAAACAAAAATAATCATCAGTTTCACTATTACGTACATTTTTTTTTACTAAACTCTGAATTTTATTATTAAGGAGAAAATTAATTTTAAATTGTTCAAGTATAAACATTAATAATGCATACTCTATAAAGTATATTTCATATTGAATCACATTATGGCTCATTCTGTGTCAAATTTTCTAATTTTATAGCCATTTTAAACGTTATATATAGTCCATAAGCCTGGTGTCAAAAAATTGAAAAATGGAGGAGGAAGGCTCATTATGTTTTTTGTGCTCCTCAAAGTGTATTATTAAGGAGAATGTGTAATAGCATTGCATAAATCTCGGTCATATGGGCAATAAATGCAATTTTCCAAAATAGTGGCTGCCAGCCTTAGTGTTTCATTTGAAAGCCCTTGGAGACGTTAGTAATTAATATAAAGTTGTTTTTATAATAAAGATAATAGATTCAGCTTCAATAATGTACTAACAAAGTATAGACAAATTAAATAGTTTGAAAATTATGAACTGTATCAAAGTCAAATTTTAATAAAAATTTTACTTAAACTTTATATTTAGTAGCTTATAACTTGTGTACGAGGGATATTTTCTAGAATAAATATAGTCTGAAAAGATAGATAATATATTTAGCTTTGAAATCACACTAAGTTTATTTACTTTTGGCTAATAAATGACGTCATAATTATGGTTAACTGGACGAGTCACTACTCCTCAAGCACTGCGTAGTCTTGCATTTTTATTATACATTCGACTTGCCTAAATTAATCCCAAAGATAATTTAAAAAATCCATATTTTTTAATTTTTATCATTGAAACTTAAAAAACTCAATTTTCCGCTAAGATGCAATTAAAAAATTATTATTACTCAATTTTATGTGATATTTAACATCACTTATTTTGGACAGTTTTTAATTTCATGATCATGCCATAAAAATGTTAAATTTGACTTTCTCAAAAACCAATTTTGTTTAACTTTGGAAAATAATCAATCATGAACTAAAATATTTTAGCATAATTTGTGGAAAGTTTCATCATGGGATGAAAAGTGTTAAGCTATTGGACCATTGGACATTGTAATGGCACTTGAATGATTATCAATATTACAAGCATCAATTGACACAAATACCAAAAATGTTTGGCTCATCTAGCCTGATTTCAGTGTGTGATAAGGTCACTGTTTGAATCCTTATCTAATGTACTCAGAGTGTATTTTTTATAAATGGTCCCCCTCTATCTTTCTCTCGTTTACTCTCCACGCAAATGCTGGTATATGATAGAAAGACAAGGTTGGAAAAAAAAAATTGAAACGATATTATTATGTAAATAAAAATTGATTATTTTTATATTACAATTTGACTAATAGTAGGCCTATATGTTCTTCACGTCTCACTAACAGTCTGGGTGTATTTTGTAAACACATTCTCATGAACACAACTGAAGACGTTTTGTCGGACATCATCAACCACCAATATTTCATCTGGTTTTTCATCTTAGTCTTAGAAGAAAACGCAGCCTTTTAAAATCTCTCGTTTGTAAAGCATATGTAAGTGAACCACAGACGCCGCTTCCAAAAATAAAACAAAAAACTGTTATTTTCATAATTTCGTGTGTTAGTAATGTAAAAATTGTTAAAATAAAAACCTAATTTAAAACAAATAGTTTGTGTTGAAGGTTTTGAACGTCTAGAACTTGCAGATAATGTGATTTGGCGAAGGGATGCGGGAGAGTATATATGGTGACTTTGCGGGATATCAGTTACCTACTCTGCTACAGACTACAGTATATGGGGTGTACAGTAGTCCACCGGTGCAGTAGTCGGTGTCACATGATGTCCAATTACGTGCAGACACTGACACCGTTCCGCGGTACATCAAAATGTGAAGTATGTTGATAAGTACGCTTGCTCCGATATCGTGCGGTTTGTTCCTGACAGTAATTATTATGGCTCCGTGAGGGGAAGTTGATCCAATGGAACACAGGGCGCGCGGTTAGCAGCTCAATTAACACGCTCACTTGAAGCTCTTCACTTTATCACGCGGGGTATGTTGACACGGCTACCCCCTGGTAAATACCTAAAAGGAATGAATCCTCCCCGTTTTAGAGCTAGAGTGGCTTAGAGTAATACGTAATTATCATTTATTTATTTTACACTGACCTGCCTCGGTGGCGTAGTTAGCTAACGCGCTAGTTTCGTGTGAGCTAGACTGCCGAGGACGGGGAGATCGAGGTTCGAATCTCGGTTGGGTGAACTACGAGTAGGTTTTCCTAAATTGTTTTCCACTCTCCCTCCACGCAAATGTGGGTTCACTTCCTCTAATTCAACCTTCCCAATTCATAACCCATTAGCGTAATTAGTACTTATGAGTATAATCCTAACGGGTAGTAAGACGTAGTGCTAAATTAATTTTTTCCACTGAATTTCACTGTGTATCCCTAGGTATCATTGAGTTTATTTTTATTTTAAATAAACAAATAGTCAACTTAATTGTTACCTACACGTATCAAAGAAAATTAACAAATGATATTTTATTAAATCACTGGCCTAAATATAAGATATAAAAGGAAACATAATTTTTGATATACAAATACTTACTGATGATAGTTTTCGTCTTATTAATTATGTGAGGCTGTAATATATTTGTTTTACTCTTCTATATGGTAAATTATCTGAGTGAAAGTATTATTTAAAACATGATAAATCCTTTCTTGACTTGCCAATACATTGGTGGAAAGGTAGAGGTTTGAATTCCGACCTGATACACCGAGGCAGTTTTTCAAATATGGTCCATCACAGTGGTTTTTTCATTCTCTATTAGCGCTAATGAGGGTGTGCATCTCTAAAAAATAATAGCCTCCTCCTCCTAATCCCTTATATTAATAATTAGTAGCCATGGAGCTAAACGTACAATTTAAAGGAAAAGAGTCAAATTTATTATTAAAGAGGAACGTTGTTTATAGTTTAAATTTACAATTTAATCACGTAAGTTTATTACCACAGATATTCTCGTTTAGAAATGTACACACGAAACTGATAATTTAATTTAGCACCACGTCTTATTACTCGTATGGATTATACGCTTAAGTAATAATTACGTTAATGGGTTAGGAATTGGGAAGGTTTAATTTAGAGGAAGTTAACCCGCATTTTCGTGGAGGGAGAGTGGAAAACCGTTTAGGAAAAACCACCCCCAGTTCACCCGAACCGAGATTCGAACCTTGATCTCCCCGTTCTCGGCAGTCAAGCTCAACAAGACTAGCGCGTTAGCCAACTACGCCACCGAGGCGGGTACACAAGTTAAATAAAACAAACTACATACTACACTTTTTTCACTTTTTGTAGATAATGTCACTCACTGGACTTCAAGCAAACCTCAACACGTTGTTTATCACTTTCCTCGGCATGGATCGTCTAGTCACGTGAAGACATCTTAGACAGAGGTATCACATCCAGGACAGGAAATAGAGGTCTCTACATACACTGCCTTCTATAGTGAATATATAATAGATCTTTTCAAAACCTAAGAAATAACATTCATAGTAAAGTAAATTACTATTAATATTGACCGAAAAAACTATGAATGTGTTTTATAAAAGCTTCATTCTATTGGCATATTACTATATTTTCTTTTGCTTTAAAATAATCTTCGTATGGCAGTACGATACTATGTTTGTACGACGCCGAAGTATGCACACATTCATCAGAACAGAACTATATCTCACTCGCCTTGGCATCACAATGCCTCAGTACTGGTCACGCGCGATGCCTTAGCAATAATTTGCATTGAATGAAAAACTTTCCACGTGTTTTGTGTTTTCATAAGCTCGTTACAAACTGCAGCCAAAGACTGAGAGATGGATTGGCTTGGTACACCGACTTTCTGAAATAGTACTGGTATCACCTTAACAGGGGTGTCCGAAATTTGAAATCGTAAAGGGATATTTATTTTTTGTGCTGAACTTTCATATTTTTTATCAGCCCGTCTTAGAATGCGTTTAAGTTGTAAATATACGTGGTTTATTTATCACCGCGTCTTAATACCTGTTCAGGTTATACACATACATGTTTGATTACTCTGATGAGGTAGGGATGAAATAGGAAATATTTTAGAGGTAATCTACCCACGTGTTTATGAAAGGAGAGTAGGAAACTATTTAGGAAAAAACATCTTCAGTAGGCCTGACAGGGATTTGAGCCCCGATCTCCCTGTCATCAGCAGGCCAGTCTAACACGAGAGTGATGCCTTAGACCATTCGTCCACTGAAGCGGGTTTACATATGTATTGAATACACTAATGATCTAGGGCTAGGTTATGTAGAATTTAGAATAAATGTAACCAAATTTTCACGGAAGAAAGGTGTGAAACCATTTAGGAAAACTTACCCCTCAGTAAACCCGACCGGGATTAGAACCCCGATCATCTCGTCATAAAAAAAACCTACTAAATTAATTTGGCATTTAGCGCACGCTATCATGGGTGCGGGTCTAAACGCTCTACTATCAGGCTGGAATATCCCCGCGTATTTACACTAATGGGGTAGTGGTGAGCAGGCGCGGATTCACCTGTGAAAGTTAGAAAATTAATACAAAAAACAAAAAATGAAAGTTAAAATTTTAGAAAGAAAATACAACACAGATAAATTATACAATTTTGTATCTTTTTACGTGCAGGCACCTCTTAAGCCGGGTCCACACGTGCGTTATTCTTCCACGTTTATTCAATTTTAGACATGTAACAGGCAAGTGTGGAAAAAAAATCGTTTTCACGTAAGAATATTTGTCGTGCATAGCGAGTAACGAACATTGTTCCGCATAGAGACGGTAGACTAACACACATCAAAGAAGACTAATAGCAGTTCATCCACGAATACCTAATATAGAGTATGTGTGGCAGCAGGAGCGGTGGAACTATGGGGGGGCTCTGCCCCCTAGAAATAATTTGCCCCTCCCTGTAATAAATTCCCCCCTAGATATATTTTAAATCCTCTGATATTATAGAATATGAAGCTGAAAGATGGCCTTAAATCAAACTCCAAATGACTTCTAGATGCATTTTATAGTCAAAAATTTGCCGAAGACTGCTTCTACAATAAATACTAGAGGCCTCTAACTGGCAGAAAAAATCGAGGAGGGAAGCTCTAAATAGCTTCCAAGGTCATTCAAATTTTAAAAATGTCTAGGGGAGAACAACTACAAATATCTTCTAGATGCATGTCCTTTTGAAGAATTTTCAGGTGAGGACCACCCCAAATAGCCAAGTTTCTTAAATAATTAAATCTTCAAAATTTTGTCGGTGGATGACCAGCTAAAAGATTATCTTCTAGGGGTATCTAATTATTTAAAAAAATTAAGGTGAGGATCAATCTAAATAGCTTCGAGGGGCATCCAAATTTCAAAAAATTGTTGAAGGAGGGCCACTCCAAATAGTTTATAAAAAATATCTGATTTTAAAAAAATTGGAGAGGATGACTACGGTTTAAAACAGATATAAGATCAAATTTGAATGAGAAATTATTGAATCGCTTTAAACAGGAATCTAACATTGTAAGTAACTATGTTACTTAAAATTATGACCCCCCCTCCCCCCTATGAAAATGATCTGTATCTGCCTCTGGTGGTGAGGTAGGTAAGGCTTTGAAGAAGTACTCCCNCCCCCCCCCCCTATGAAAATGATCTGTATCTGCCTCTGGTGGTGAGGTAGGTAAGGCTTTGAAGAAGTACTCCCGAATTTTCTTAAAGGAAGGTTGCAAATCTATGTTGGTAAAAGCAACTTAGTAACTCGGCTAGGATTCAGACCCCAACCTCTTCTTTATCAGAAAAACATACAAGACGAGCTTGATGGCTCTGTCTACAGGCTTCTACAGGCTCATTAGTGTGGGCTACCATTCCCCTTACTTCCCATTCAGGCTATCAGTAAATTCCATAAATTGATCTTAGAACAAAGGACAAGGGGGTTGAATTTTAAGGAAATGTACTAGCATTAGCACGGAGTAAGGATGAGAAATATTATATGTAAACTTAGTACAACTAGTGCACCCAATCTGTATTGAACTCAAAGCCCCCCCGAGTTAGAGTCAGGAGTTTTTTAGACCATTACTGGTGTGCACGCGGAATAAGCCTCAAGATCGTATACACTCTGGCTTTCTGGTGACGGGAAGATCAGGGTTCTAATCATAACCGGATGTACTACGGGTGTTTTTAGTCAAATATTTCCCTTTCTTCCTACACGCAGGTACTGGTACATTTCTTCTAAATAATACTTATCTCATTCCTACTATATTAGTGTTATATATATATATATATGGATAGTAATCTGTAAAAGAAAGTATTTACATGAGTGAAGCTGAGATGGAAAGTTGTTATGCTGACAAATATTTAAATTTGCAATGTTAACTTTAAAATATTGTAATAATAATAATATTTTTGAATTTTCATCTGAACCTGATAAATTCAGTACATCACATGAAAAATGTGGGCACTCTTGACATAGAAGAAAATCAATGTCCTTAGAGTTAATTTTCAAAGTATTTAATAAGAAAAACAAATGGTTTTTTTATATAAATTAACTCAATTTTTTAATTGGGGCCAATATAAAATTACTTGACAAAGAGATTATTTTTCACCTTAAAAATTATAAGATATTATATAAAAATAAAGTTTTAAACACAAAGGAGTCGTAAATTAAATCCAATACCTCTCCTTTGGACATATTTTAAATATTTTCAATTATATTGGTTCAAAATCATTTCACGAAATATATTCTAATGATTTAAACAAGAATGATTTCGATCTATTACTAAACCTTTATGGTGTTGAAAATCCACTAGATTGGTAAATAAAATTAGTGTCAATACGAATGTAAGTTTATATTTATCGTTATTTCCTTCCAGACATCAATTTTTGTAATATTCTTAGATTGTTCGCGAATAACCGAAATATTAACAAATATCTGTAGCTGGTTGACTAATATTTATAGTCATTAATCTCATATTTAATAAATAAACATCATGTTTGTAAGCATTTAAATGAGTAAACTTTAATTCTTTGTGATTGATGTATTTATTAATTATCTTTGAAAATGGCGTATAAATAAATAAAATATGTTTTAAAGAGCAACCGTGTGTTTTACTAAGACAAGTTTATCATTGTATTGAAGGATTCTTTTTTCTACTAAAATACAAGTTATTAATTTTATTACTAAAAATCTTTTAATTTTTTTAAACCCCCGCGTTTGTAGATGTTCACTCTAAATGTTAGGCTCACTAGTCGTATTTACCGATAATAGGGAGGAGGTCAAGGTTTGAATCCCGGTCGGACGCAATGACATGCCAACTCAGATATATTTTCTTAAAGTTTAATGAGACACAGTAAAGAAAAATTGATATTACAGTAACTTAAGAGTTTAATTATTTTTTACTCGTTCATGTATCAAATTTAATAATGACTACTAATCAGGACTTAAAATTTACTATAAAATGCCAAATAAATTTGTTTATGTATTAATATCAAGCGCCTAATTAAAACGATGTAATAGCTTCCTTGCAATCCGTCTACTAAACATGATCATATTAAATTAATTAAATTGTACAATTTCTCGCAGACGGATTCAACTGAAATTTACAGTTAAATTAAAAGAAGATTAGTCATCGCGTCATCATTACAAGTTGCTTCATCTCATTCAATTAGAGATATTTTTTTCATAACTACGAGAAATAAGACTAGCGTCAGAAAAAACAAGTTGCTCGCTGAATAATTGGCTATTAAAACATAGACAATGTTGAGTCAAGAAATTATTTTAATAATTGGTGTAAATTAGTTATGAAACTACTCACAATAGCATTTAATTTTAAATAAACTAATTTAAATACATTTCAAGAATATATGTAAGATTTAATTCAATTGATCAATGATTTAGTCTTGCCTTGAACTTAAATGCTGAATTAAATACCCAAGCTATTATATTTGCTAATTACGGTTAAAGCCGTATCAAAATATAATATTCTTTAATTTGAATAATGACACCTAAACACAAGAAACGAACCCTGGACACTTTGGCTAAGTACGCCAGTGATCTTATCCACTTAGCTTTCCAGGAGTCGTCCCTTTTCTAGGGTAAATGTGAGTAAAGTATGCTTTACTCACATTTTAAGACAGTCTGTGATGAACTTGCGGAAATCGCCAGCTACATGTAAGCAATTAATTTTAAGATCGCGAGCTATCAGATTACGCAGCTATCTTCAACTCTGGAGGGCTTTATGCTTCCAATATTACAATGACAATTGTATGAATGCGCATATGTTGATGGACTAAATAGCCAAGCTATTATAGTTGTTAATTAGGTCCATTATGCATCAAAATATCATATTCTTTAAATAGAAAAATGAGACATGGACATGAACTATGAGTTTAGAATAACCCTGGGGACGGGATGACTTCTGGAGAGCTCAGTAGTAAGAGCACTGTCGTACTAAGCCAAACGTCCAGGATTCAAATCTTTTGTCCATGAGTTATTTTGCAATTTAAAGAATATTGTTCTTAAATGGTAAATTTAAACCAAGTTAGTAGATTTTCCGTGTGGGTTTTTACCACCGCGCCTTACTAACCGTCTAGGCTATCAGTATTTAACTATACAAATGGAGTTGTGATGAGTAAGATAAAATGTAGAGGAAATGTACCAGTATTGCGTAGAGTCAAAGTGGAAAACCATTTTTCTTTAAATATACTCAGAACAATTAAATTGGTTTCGAACCCTAATCCCCCATCACTGGGTAAACCAACCAGATGAGATTAACTCCTTTGTCCACGTATCAATTTGTGATTTTTTTAAAAACGTAAATATTAACTATAAACAGTATTTGGTATACTCCACCAACATAGCATATTGTAAATATGGGCAGGTTGTCTGAATAACATACAAACAACGGTGCGATAACCTGCTTCAGTGGCCACATGGTATAGGACGTCACTCTCGTATTAGACTAGACTGCCGATATCAAGGAGATCGGTGTTCGAATCCCGTTTGAGTGTACTGACGGTTTTTTACTAAATGATTTTTCCCTCTCCCTTCATGCAAATGTGGGACCACTTAATCTAAATTCAACCCTCCTCATCCCTAATTCATCAGCGTAATTAGTACTTATGCGTATAGCCAGAACAGATAGTAGGACATAGTGCTAAAAAAACTATGCGATGTCTAACGCCTCGATGGTGACCTGGTGGTCCAGGGCTAAGGTGTCAGACATCTGTGCTGAGGGTTTGGGGTTCAATCCTCGGTCCCAGCACAGATTTATCTGATTGCCAAACCCTTCCTTCACCTCTGACAAGATGTGTATTAATCCCAACTTGTGAATGTGAGGAATGCTAGGCCTCCACCGTGGTTCGGATCCCACGTTAAACTGTAGGTCCTCCATTTAATCTCACAATCACCCTACGATTACACATTAACGTAAGTGCGTATAACCCGAAAGGGTAGTAAGATGCGGTGCTAATAATAATCTAACGCCTTGAGGCACAAACAATAGCTTACAAAAGTATTAGTTACCGAACTAAATTTAACTTTGACAAAGAAAACAGTAAACTACCCACCGCGTAGCCGATTAAGTAGAGTGGCTTTTATTTTAACTTCAAAGTTGCGGGTTGTGTATAGTTTAACTTCATTAACACTAACCCTTTCTTCTTTTACGTCAACAGAGATGTAAAGAACATACATAGTTGTGGCTTACATGTGATATATACAGTTTTATCGAATGCTTGGCTCAACGTTACGTCCGACTAAACTTGTTTCATGTAATTCAACAAAGCGTATTTGACACTAATTTACCCATGAGACGCATTTTAAAAAGGCGCAACCAGAATAATATATCGCAAAAATTCGTTAATTTTTGTTGCTCCCTAGTTTACTTTTTAACCGAGATAACATGCATTGTTTTAGTCTCTATCTCATTCTCTTGAGTAATTGATTATGTTGGTCGTAAATTCAATCCCCCATCATTGCAGCATACTTACAATAGAGCCAAATAGTGTAGTGACCAAATAATTTTGAAAATATTAAAGTATCAAAGCGGGTTTATAAAATTTCCGAAGGAGGATTAGGGGTATTATAATTTTACTAGATTTTAGGCCTGTCTACGTCAGGCTTATTATAGTATTAACCAACTTAAAAAAACCTAACCTTCAATAATTGATAAGAGCATGGAAGGTTGGGCATTGTTTGTAAAAAAAAATTCTGTCAGCTATTACGTAAGAGTGGATAAAATTAGAGTGAACTAAATTAATGATATTTGTTTTAAATAAAAAATCGAAAATCCATCTCGTTAGGTTCTGTCTCATGGTCTATACTATGTGTGCAAAGTTTCATCTTTATCAGTCGTCAAGAGCAGCGGCTCTCAATGTGGGGTACGTATACCCCCAGGGGTACGTGCCAGGACGTTTAGGGGTACGCGAAAATATTTTAATTATTGTGGAAAGAGCTACATATGGCAGCAGTGTAAGACAAAATACCAGTCAAAAGCTATTAAATTAATTCAACGATATGGCGAGGTTTTCTTCCATATTTGAACTTGAGAAAATGATTTCAATTTCAAATATAAAATAGTTTTTATAATTATTCATAAATTAATAAATAAATTAAATGTGTTAATTTTTAGTGAAAATTTTGCATTTTGAATGTAAAAATATATGCACTCTTTATTCACCTTCTTATTACATTGTTTTTTTAAACTAATTATTAGCCCATTTCATTTTCATTTGCAACAAATAAATCAGTAATAACTACTACTGTAGTAATTAAACATTTTTCTAGTAATATAAGGGTACAATTTATGTAAGTGGGCTGCCAAGAAGTACGCAAGCGAAAAAAGGTTGGGAACCGCTGATTTAGGGGATTCTGAAGGATGTGGGAAGAGACACACGCACACATTAGGAAATAATATAACTATGATATTTTGAGTGTGGGGTTGGTAATAAAGAATTGGGACTATAGATTGGGACTAGCTTCTCCCATGCGATAAGTCATATCATAATATATAATATAAGTTTAGCAAGGTTTTTTTTAAGGTGGGGGGGAAGGAATACTAATTAAGGTGTGTGCGTTTTCAGTTTTTATGAGTAGAAAACTTTTTTGGCCAAAATAAATCAAATATAACTGTTTGGTTTCACTCTGTTCCCACCTGTTTAGTTTGTTTTGTTGCAATATTGGCAACAGTGTCAAAAAATGAAACAGGGTCCTTTTCCCGCCACCCCAAAAATACAAGTAGTACTTGTTTAGCTTTAGTCGTGAAAAGATGGCCTCAATTTGTCGAGAACTCGGTTCCACCTCAAAATTGATTAACTTTGCAATTATTAGCAGTGAGCAGTAAACTAACATTTAGTATTTACCTTTAACAGTGCTATTTAGTAGTTAATACTATATTATATAATTACATAGTTTTATAAAACGTGAGACAGTTAACATTATAGTCCAATTATACTATGGCAAAATTATAGCATGACTACAGTATTAGTAAATTCATGAGTTGTGATGTTCAACGACATTACACATTAAACACTTACTACATACCGTATATTATTTGTATTAATTTTCTGCACATTATTACCTCAAATTTTTTTTAAATATTTGCCATGGGCATCGCAGAATTTGGCCAGATCATTTTCTCTTAATTTAAAAAGTCTTATGTTCAAATGCCATCATGCTCATGACACATATTCAAGAACTGTTGATAATAATATGTTTATGAAATTAAACCAAATATTTCTACTGAAGCAATATTTTGTTCACTTAGGCCCAAATGTTATTTGTTTGTTTTTTTGTCGAAAAATCTGTAAAACAAATTAAATAGACTCACGTTCCTTTTACCCCACAATTTAAACAATTTAGAAATATACCATGATATTTGATATGATATAAATTGTATCTCTAATATAAAAATTTGTTATAAAAATACTTCCTAATTTCCCCCCTTCTCCCCTTTACCCACTCTCTTTTCTGTTTAAATTTTAGTCCGCAACAGGAGCAATCAGAGCACCGGCGCCCTGAGTTTGCTGAAGTGGTTAGAACAAAGTTAGTAAACCTTGCGGGACTCCTGATTCAATAACCCCTTAATTAAGGCTCTCTCCCTCCTCAGATTAAGGAAGTGTCCTTAATTCCTTTCCAGCCAATTACTAGACTCCAGACCACAAAACGAGCCCGACTAGAGAGACAAATATCATGTGGATCAAGGTATAGTGTTTAAATAGTTGTTTCATGATCAAAACATGTCCCATATAAAAACTATAGTTATTCTCATTTATTCGTCCAGTTAGATTATTTTGTGATGGGTTAAATACCTCAACGATTATATTTATTAGTTACGGCTACAGCCGCATCTAAATACCGTATTATTTAAATTGAAAATTGACACCTGGAATCGGGAATCTAACCGGGGCCCTTTGGTTTATTACGCCAATGCTCTAACCACTGAGCTATCCAGGAATCGCCCCATGCCTAGGGTCATTCTTCACTAATATTTTAGGGCGGAGTCTGTGATGGACGTGTGGAAACCGTCAGCTACATATGAGATAACGCAGTCACTTTCGACTCGTCCATCACAGACTCTGCCCTAAAATATGAGTGAAGAATTAGCCTGTACACGGGGAAATTCCTGGATAGTTCAGTGGTTAGAGCATTGGCGTGATAATCCGAAGGTTCCGGGTTCGTTTCCCGTGTCCAGGTGTCATTTTTAAATTTAAAGAATAATATTATTTTGTGTTACATATTGTAGCAAGTAACGTTTTTTAAGAGAATGTTAGCTAAGGCCTGAATGTTTGCAGTTTTTACGGAATAATTTTTTTTTTTCCCCGGAAAAAGAAATCAACTATTTTTCCAGTAGAAACAAAGAGCTCAATATTTTACCCGTGGTGACCTCTACCATTGTTGAATATCTGTCAAGAATGTCCTGGAATGTAATGACAACTATTTCTCCTCATTTAAAAAGTTTCTCATTTAATACTAATATGACCCGCCTCGGTGGCGTAGTTGGCTAACGCGCCAGTCGTGTTGAGCCAGACCACTGAGGACGGGAAGATCGAGGTTCGAATCTCGGTCGGGTGAACTGGGGGTGGTTTTTCCCTAAATGGTTTTCCACTCTCCCTCCACGCAAATGCGGGTTCACTTCCTCTAAATTCAACCTTCCCAATTCATAATCCATTAGTGTAATTAGTACTTAAGAGTATAACCCAAACGGGTAGTAAGACGCGGTGCTAAAAAAAAAATACTAATAAGCTCACGAATCATGACATTTATTCAACAACTGTTGAGACCAATATATGTTGAAAATTAATCTCTATGTGTCTATCCTATATTAAAGGTTTGAACTAAATATTTCCCCACTCACTATTCACAGCCCGACTATATACTACCCACATGTTTATACTAAACTAGCGATCCCGCACGGCGCTACCCGTGACCAATCTACAGACTCAAAAATTTGTTAAAAATAGCCTGATTAAAAATGTGAAAATCCGGCTTTGAGGTGCATTCGGACCCCCTTCCGTCCACCTATGTTAAAAATTTCAGATATCTGCGTGCCGTAGATTTGGCTGGACATCGCACACAAACCAACACACACGGACAAACACTTTATTTTATTATTATAGATAAATGCGAAGGAATGGGGAAGGTATACTCTGAAGGAAGTGTATCCACATTTGATTGGAGGTAGAAACACTTTAGGACAAAAACACTTCAATATGGCCGGCTGAGGTTCTTAATATCATCCCGACTCAAATAAAACCGACTAGATGAGACTATCGCCTTGGTCCACGTGTCCACTAATGCGGGTCCCTCATATTTAAACAAATGTAAAATAAAATTTGCAGAACAATATGTTACGAGCTATCATAAACAATTTACACGACAATTTAAAATTAACATCAACGGAATTAGCTTCGTTGGCCCCATGGTCTAAGGCGCTACTTTCACAGTAGACTAGACTACTTATGACGGGGAGATCAAGGTTCGAATCTCGGTCGGGTGTACTAAGGGTGGTTTTCCTATATAGTTTTCCACGCTTCCTCCACGCAGATGCGGGTACACTTTCTCTTAATATAACCTTCCTAATCCTTAAAACCATTAGCGTAATTAGTTCATAAGCACATAACCCTAATCCGAACGGGACGCGCTGCTAAAGAATATTAAAAAATTAAACAGATATATTCAACGGATATATATATGACACTGGAATTGAACACGAGAATTGCGTTTTATTGCAGGTGTCATTTTTAAACGTATATTTAAATGAATGTTGTGAACGTTAATCTTCTTTACCAAATAAATAATTTAATGTTAAATTACTGAAAACTTTGCCAAGTCAGTCGTGCGTCTATACACATCTCCTTGCTACAATCTGACTTTCGTAACGAATCCGTTATTTGGAAACTGGAAACTAGTGTTGCAGCAGGACAAAAATAATTATAAATAAAAGTTGTGGAAACTTTTTTAGGTTTTGACAACATTATTATTACTATCATCATCATCATCGTTATTATTATCATCGTTATTATTATTATTATTATTATTATTATTATTATTTAACAGGTGTCGTCTTGGAGAAACGACGTTTGTTGAGGATTGTATACACAGGCATCGGTCTAGTCTAATTCTAGGATAGTGAAGGTTCGAATACTGGCTAGGTGTACTTAGGGTGGCTTTTCTTATTTGGTTTACTTCTACAGTTCCATGATAATGCGGGTACATTTTACTTTAATTATACTTTCATCATCTTTTACCCATTATTGTAATTAAATACAGATAGCCTTGTTGGTTGCCAAGTATATATAAAGGCACATATATATCTATATATGTGAATAAATATATATATAGTTATATATTATATAATACATAGCAATGTGGGCCGTATGCAAGAACTTGATTGAGTGGATGCTGAGTGGACACTAGCGTGGGTTTGCTTGCGTCATCATAGGTTAAAAGGTGGAGGTATAGTGTGCTCGGAACCACACTATCGGCCCACTAAGCATTCACTAACGTTCTTGCATACCGCCTTGTGTGAAGCTTTAAAATGTCGAAACCTGCTTTGGTGGCCGCATGGTCTAAGGAGTTATTCTCGCAATTTACTAGACTGCTGATCACCGGGAAATCAGGTTTTGAATCTTGGTCGTGTGTACTGAGAGGGGGTTTTCCTATATGATTTTACACTCTCCCACCATAAAAATCTGGGTACACTTCCTCTAAATTCAACCTTCCTCGTCCCTAACTCATTAGTGGAATTAGTAAACATATCTATAACCTGAACGAATAGTAAGATGTGGTGCAAAAAAAAAATGTTGTAGTTGAAGTTGAAGGTCAAATCTCTTTAACGTCAACTTTGAGAAACACAATAAATAACCTTCGCATCTTCGAAACATTTCTAAAACAGAAGAAAACCTCGATATATTATGAATAAATTTGAAAAAAATTCACTAAAGAGCATATTTTAACACATTAACATTTTTTATAATAGCTACTAAAGAGTATCTTAGCACTATTTGTTTAGATGACATCTATAAAATAAGCATGGATAGATTTAGATATGGCTGTATAAAATAATTGCTTTGTTTTTATTAGCTAAATCTTTCTCTTTACCTAGATGCGCTTAATGGATAATATAAAAAATTAAAAGTAGTGTTATGTGACACCAATAAACATCTTATCAATTTCGCTTCATATTTAAAATGTGATATTGATGCATCCCTAAAGAGAATTATAATTAAAGATATATCTTATCAAGTATAGGCCTACCTATGCCCGCTTCGGTGGCCGCATGGTTCAAGTAGAGGTCGGTAGCTTGTTTGATGTTGTGGACCGTGTGGGGTTAAAAAATATTTGTCTGGACTGTTTGAAAAAAATATCGAGCAAAAAATTTTAACTTAATATTTATCATACATTAATTAGTTTTTATTCTGTTTTTATGATCAAAATTGTTTGTTTTCTAATTTTTTTGTGGCCCAGATAAAGCTAGTCTCCGGGCTGGATCCGGCCCACGGGTCGTAGGTTGCCAACCACAAGTCTAAGGCGTCACTCTAGCTATAGACTGGCTTGCCGATAACGTGGAGATCAGGGTTCGAATCAAGGTCATCTCCACTGAGGGTGGTTTTCCTTAAATGATTTTTTTCAGTCTTGTCGCCACGAGAATGTGTGTACACTTTCTCTAAAATATAGCCTTCCTCATCTCTAACACACTATCGTAATTAGTACATAAGTGTAAAAGCCATATGGGTAGTAAGACACGGTGCTAAAATATAAAAGTATACACGTATATATTATTGAACGAAAATTATGTTTCAAGACTTGACAAAAGAATATTTTTTAACATTTCATATTTCTCAGCTCACTAAAAATGTTTTACATGCATTTTAAATTTAAATTGTAAAATTTAAAAACGTTGTTAAGAGCATCTAAAGAAATCCCAAGCCTGTGCTACATACTTTCTTAAGCTATGCATAATAAATAATGTCTATAGGAGTCGGTTGAACCAACAAAAATAAAAAATAAACTAACGTGATCATCCGCTTTCAAAGGAACATAAAATATTCATAGGCCGTGCGCTGAAAGTACATTTTCCCATGACGGATGAGTGTACAAGTTGAATACTAACAGCATTTCATTTGAAGTTAAGTTACTCGAATTATTAATTACATTTGCGTTGAGGTTGGGTGAAGCATTTAGCGTGCTTGGTGTTTACTTGAGAAGATTCTGGGTGCTCTCTTCTGAAAGAATGTTTAGAGAAGTTGGTTTGTGTTTTACTTCTTTTGATAAATGCCCTTACTCATCCGTATTTATGTGCACGTGGTTTAAATGTCAGGCTAATCTAGTTGAGGTTTTTTGTTTTTGTTTTTTTTTGCTGGCGATGAAGAGATCAGGGTTCAAATCCAGGTCAATTATAGTGATGTTGTTTGCTTTATAAAAGGTCTTCCACTCTCCTTCCAAGCAAACGCCGGTACATTTCATCTTATTCCTTACTTCCTCAACCCTAACACAATAGCGTAATTAATTTAGGATACTCGACTTCGGTGGTACTTGGGGTAAAGTGCTCACCTCGAGACCCGATGTTCACGAGTTCAAACCCAGCCGAGGTCGACGAATTTTCTGTAGCGATACAAATTCTTAGCACAACTTCCTTCGAAGGGGAAGTAAAGCCATCGGTCCCATGTTGATTATGGAATCTAAAAGAACCCTTGATGGCGTGTGAAAATACCTTTCTCAGCAAAATTGATAGGGCCTTTCAGTCTTATTCATAGAAATTCTCGTGTGCTGATATAATAAGTCGGTTCAAAAAGAACACGTTAAATACCACAAATAAATTAAATAAATGAAAAAAAAATAGCTTGTGTGCTTATATAATCAGTTGGTTCAAAAAATACACGTTTAATGCTTCAAAATTTAAAAAAAAAAGTTGTATTCTCGTAATCCTTAGAGTTTGGACATAAAATCCTAAAGAAAAAAAGTTAGCCAAGAGCGTATTATGATAATATGCGGTTTCAAAGTGTGAGATAATTTATTAATTACTTGACGTTCTTACTCTCATTATTCAGTCCTCTTCTTTCCACACTTCCTTTATATTCTCTCCTTTACCATTTGCTTTAAATAACGACGAGTCTGCAGCCTTTAAGAAGGCCACTTGTGAACATTTCTAAGGTTATCTAATGGTATTTCAGCATTTCACTTTGCGGGTTTCGATATATTTGAATAAAAGCTCATTTCTCTTCTTCACATTACAAAAATACATTTCCCTAAGTAAAAGATAAAAAGCATTCAAAATATTCAGTGCCAGCGCGTACATTTAACTTTTACATGTTTGTATTCGAGCTGGTTAATTTTTTATTTATTTTTTATTCAACATTTAGTTTTGATCGTGACATCAACTCATAAAGTGACTTGAGAGCCCCATCTTACGATAGATTTACTGTAATCTTCGATAAACAGCTGCACCAGAAATCGTAGGTGAGTGTCATTTTCTGTATTCTTCACTTGACAACAGCGAAATTTTGAACAGTTAATTTTTATTGCTGCTCTTTTTTTTATCATTTTTCTTTATTGTATTTTTTAATATGGTAAAACTGTTTTACTCGTCTCAATTCCTCTGTTTCTTAAAGTATAATACAGAAAGTCGCAATATGATGTGACACTTGGTTGGAGCTGTACTACCCATCTAATTTATTTGTTATCTGTGGGGTGAGATGGACTATTGCGGGGACTGCCTCAGTAAGCGAGATATTGCCGCGCAGACGTTCATCTCTAACGCAATATTTAATCCTATAATATGTTGTTTCAAATTATGGTTCACGCCAAATTACAGTCGAAAGATTCTAATAGGGCACTTTTTCCTTAATAACCCTACATTTTGAGTTTCATTAGTAGAAAAAATGTGTGAGTTTTTAAGCATATTTGTGGAGCTATGAGACTAGGCTTGATGAAGGCTCTATATTTACCCTTCCATTAACAAATACAATAATTTTACTATATACTCACAACATAAAGTTTTAAGATATTTGAGAACACCACAGAGAGCCAAGAAATAATATAATTTTCAAAGGAAGAAACTTATCAGACAGATATTGCACCGTCGCTTCTCCTTCTAATAGAAGGTGACAGATACATATTATACATATTTATTAAATGAAGGTTTGGGAAGGATCAAACATAAGAGAGATATACAAGTTTAACAAATCAGTTTATTTGAATCTAAACAAGTTGATAGAATTGCATATGGTTTAAATAGATCTTACACGAGACAATCCTTTGTTAATTAAGAGAAATTGAATCAGTTGCAATAGACTCAGTTATCCCAATAGGGAACAATTGAAGTCAATACATAAGTTATACTTGCAAACAACATAAGTAAGGTAGAGTCTATATTACGATTGGGAGTAACTCTTTTAAGTAGAACTAACACACATTCCGCTACGAAGGTGCGTCGGCCTCAAAACAATGGCAATACAAATAGGAAACAAATATTAATTTAAGGTTAAGCAACAATACATTACAACTATCCAGCCTAGCAACTACTAGACTTAGACCTGAAAGGTATATATGAATTATAGTTGAATAATAGTTAACGATATCAAATTCTAGAAAGTCCTAGTTTAAAGAATTACTACGTTGGTAGTTAAATGAGCTAGCTAGCAATAGTTAACGCCATAGTGAGTAACGAAACACAAGGATTAATCTCCTAGAAGAGGAACTATCAGTTTACAAACAGTAAAGGGTGAGCTACCAGGAATCTAGGCTGTTAAGATACTATGGCCGGTTTATTCCTAATTAGTACTGCCTGGACATTCAATAGTATATTTATACTTCCGCCCAATCTAGGGCACACCGTAACTAGTGCAAACAACAAATATATTAACTAATAAAAACGGTGCCTGAAGGGGTCCGGAGACTATACACTATACCCCGTGGACCACTACTATGATCTAGTAGAGCTCCCACAGGTTGCGAACCGTAAAAAGGTACACTATAAGAAATATTAGGGACTGGTATCAATCACAGACCTAATTAAGTCACTGAACTAAGCGTTAGATACCCTGATTTCCACCATTCCATTGTGTGATCCTAAGCATTAAGTAAGCCGTAGCATGGCTTTACAGTTTAGGGTGTAAAGTAAATACATTTCCCTAGTATATAACACTATGTCTTATGAACATAGAAAAAGAAGTCAGAAACACTGACATAATCAATAATTTCATATGGACCTAGATAAATAGAGCATAAAGCCCATCACTCAAAACTATGCCTTATGGGCATATAAAAACAAGTTGGAAACTCTGACATTCAATACTATACCTCAGTTTTAGCTTCTGTGGTGCTGACTGACAGCTCACAGCTGACTTCTGACGGCTTTGAAAAGCTACCAGACCAAATTATGTATCCCTATGCCGAACCATATGATCTGCAAAAAACATGTCTTAGTTGTCACTTCTGACAGTCAAAATTTAGGTACATACCTAACTGTTGACTGTCAGAAGTCAGCTGTGAGCTGTCAGTCAGCACCACAGAAGCTAAAACTGAGGTATATGTCATATGGACATAGAAACAAAGTGTAAGAACTCTAACAATCAAAATTATACCTTAAGGGCATAGAAAAAAAAATCAGAAACTCTGACAAACAACATTATATTCTGAAAATTGAAAAATGACACCTGGACACGGGAATCGAACCCGGGACCTCCCCGTGTCCAGGTGTCATTTTTCAATTTTCAGAATATGATATCTAGATGGAGTAATTCCCACTAATAAGCATAAATGATAGCTCTGGCTATTAATTCTTAAACAACATTATGCCTTATGGGCATAGAAAAAGAGTAAGAACTCTAACAAAGATTACTAATACAGATACTCATAGTGACAGACGTAGCTACTTTGTGGCGAGGAGGAGAGACCGACGCCTCACACATCGTGATCCCCAGTTGCTTTGTCCGCCGATGTAGGTTTACGTCCAAGTTGTTCCTCTGACGAATAGATACAATAGAATACAAGATGTGAAGCGAGGGATGACTGTTTTATACAAAAAGGACTGACGTCTTCGGTGAGGGTGTCCACTAGGACAAAAAGGGGGTCGGGGATGAGTTTGCAAAACTGCGCCGAATGACAACTAGCGCTAGTAGACGGCGCGGAGAACACAAAGAAGCAGCTCTGCCATTTCATCGAAGTGGGAACAGTGAGTAAGATGTCCTTTTGTTGAACCTCCAGAAACAGTCAGCCAGCTGGGGCACTTTCCTCAAGTTTGGGCGTTTCCCGGCAACAATATTTCACCGTGAATTAATATTTGCCACACATTATTAGAATTTATTAATTCTTGTATTTAGAGTGTTAATTACATTATGGTATTTTGAGTTTACCGTTTAACACGTTACACTATAAACTACTAGATCTACTCGTATGTATGCATACGCCAATTCGTGTGATCTGCATTTATCCCTATTTATAGAAAATATCAATACTTACAGAATAACCTTAGTAATATATTCAAATATGATCAAAGTTGACAGCGAAAAAATGTGTTCATATTTTATAAAATTGTCTGCCTAGCTTGGACTTCTCCACCAAGTATTTAGTTTGTGAAATTGGATAAATAGTGTGATAGTAAAGTTTGACTATGGTTATTCATAATGGCGTAACATCTACAGCGATGTCCCTGGTACAATAGGCCCTTAAAGGAAGAAATGTTTACCAAAAGTTAACGTGTGACAATGTAGCTTAAAGTTTTAGTTATTAACACATATGAGGACTTTTTTGTGTATATTTTATGTATTTTTTCATAAAATTATATAAAATAATGTTAAAATAATAATTAAAAATACATACAATCTTTGTCAAATATGCCTGGGTGAAGTAAAATTTAGTTTCTTATTTTATGTTTGCATTTATTTTTATAAAGTGGGCTCCAATTTACTCAAAGTGTAGTGTTCCAACCTAAAAATTTCGAAATCCTTGTTTAGTTGTTGGTAGAACCACCACACATCCATAATTACATAACCATTGGGAAAATGTTATTAATTAAACTCCTTTATTTTAAAAAAGAAGACACCGATTACTGTAACAAGAAAATGAGTAAACACCAATAAATCAAAGACAAACATTAAAATAAAATTTTAGTGCCTTCTATAATGTATTATAAGAAACACGATATAAATCGATTTTAACTTTTCTGGGTTTTATTTCTAAGAAATTTCTTACAATATTCTTGCTATTTAATTCTGGTGCTCTTTGATTTTCAATTGAAGAAATAACACGCCGTGAAAACCTTTCTTCTGGTATTTTAATTTGCAAATAGTTATTAATTAATTTTAATATGGAGAATGACCGTTCCGATGTTGCTACAATTATGGTAGAATTGAAAATAATAAAAGTGAAATAAAAATATCCGGGAAAGCAGAAATAAGGGATTAAATTAGAATAATTAGCAATTAAACAACTTTTGATAACCAAGAAATTTTATATTTCTCTAAATTGCTTTGGGTGATAAGGGTTGAGCACTGAAGCAAAATATTAAATCATTGCACAGACATTCTGCCTCTTCGTTAAGTTCTTCATCCATTGTTGTGTGAGAGCTGTAGGGTGCAGTCCAGTTAAGTTATCAGCGATTTCATTTAAACTTTCAAACGTCTCTGGATTTCCATTACAGCTTTGTCGAAGGTAGTTTTGATTACTTCAATTTCAAAACGATGTTCTGCATTCATAAATCTTTGATCCTTGCAGAGCTCACCAGCTAATAGTTGGACATACTCTTGCGTCTATCTTGAAATATTGGCTCTTTTCTCCATAATAATGCCATGGTGGGTTTTCTTGTACTTTCGAAATAAAGAGACAAACTTTTTCTGGATACCTACAGACTTTCCAAAACATTGTTTAGAAAATGATTGGCTTTAGGCATATTAACATTTTTTGTGATTTTACTAAGTTTGAGACCGCATCTACTGACTGCAAAATATTTTAGAAAATTACGAGAAGGAATGTACTTTCAAACCTTTAAAAAGTTTGTTTAAATGCTTTTACACTTAAAAGTTTCCTCTTTGTTTTAGGTCAGTAAAATTAAAAATAGAGTTAAAGTCTTCATCACATTTGTAAAACTAGATCTCAGGGAATGCAATGACTAGTACCTCAATTACCAACTAGTTGATATTTTTTTTATAAATTAGCCTAGCAGACTAGGAGAAAGAGTACAGAGACCCCCAGCTTTTATCACTGTTTGCAAAATAAAACTAGGACACCTTTAACTAGTACAAGATCAAATGCTTTTTCGAGTTTAAACTATGCTGACATAGCTTTGCTAAATGCTAAATTAATGTTATGTGCGGCGCAATCTACATATTTAGCATTTTTATTTTTGTATTTAAATCTGACTTGCACACCGCCATATTATGTTTCACTCATAACAGCTGCTCCATCAAAACGTTGACCAAGTATTTTAATTAAATCCAGAACACGGGTTTTTAAATCACCTTCCATCAGTTTTGTAAGTCCTTCTTCCAAATTATCGCTTACTACAGTCAACCCAAGAAAAGTTTAATTTGCATTAAGTTTTGGAGCAATGTTATCTCATTTTCCAATGGAAACACGCCAAACCACTATACTTAGTTTATGTGTTTTCGTTATACTTTGGTGGTGTCAGATATAATGTAAATTATTAGACTTTTCTCATGGAATGCAAACTTTCATCTTTATAATACTTATTATATAATTATTTGATTTGTATTACTGGCAAATAGAATTAATTATATTGTTTTATTGAACGTATTACATTTAACAAAAAAGGATGAAATAAATTATTATTTTCTCTTCCTTGACGGGCCCCAGATCTCTAGTCCTTGGTGTGGTTGCACCAGTTGCACCATGGAACTGTATGCCACTGGTTATTCATGTATAGAGAAGTGTGAATCACGTATCATGTTTTATGTATGTGTTTTTGTGCCATGCGTATTGCCACCCACTGTGATATTACTTACTCCTCCTAATGGGTTGGGATGATCAAGGTAGAATTTAGATTATCTGCACCAACATTTGCGTGGAGGATGGGAAACATTTTAGGAAATATCATCTCTCTACAACAGGCCGTGATTTTAACTTCACTGGAAAATCAGACGAAACGATATTAACGCCTTTGTCCACGTGTTAAATTATGTGGTTCACGCGTATGGTGGAGTTATGTCAAGAAGGGCGGTATCTGAGAGTTACATTCCTTTTATAATATATGGAAGGAAAGCATGTCTACATCATTAAGTATGTATGAAAAACGAAGCTATATATCAATGACAGCTCAAAGTAGCCGATGATATCCACACGTCCATCACAGAATCTGCCTTAAACCCCCAAACTCTGCCTTTCATATATACTTTATTGTGTAGCATTGCTTTCTTCCATCTTGATTCACTTGCTATGCACAATGTATTTTTAATAATGGCAGCATAGATCCACAACCGAGTCGCTGGTGGCTGTGATTTCAATTATAGATATTAGTAGCCGATGATGCTCACACGTCCATCACAGACTCTACCTTAAGATATGGTTGAAGAATCATTCGGAATATCTTAGTTGTAGAGCATTGGCGCGCTAAGCCAAATGTCCTTGGTTCGATTCTCATGTCCAGGTGTCATTTTTCAATTTATTCAAAAATAATATAGCTAAATTTTGTAAATTTCAAGAATAAAAAATAGTTAGTATATGTTCTGCCCATACCTTCCAAACACGATTTCACTCAATTGTGGCTTATAGCCACCATCTATAGCCCTCTACCCATGCACATCTGCAAGCTCGTCAAATTAAACAATGGCAGTGTACAACTCTCTTTTAGAATTTCTTGATACGCTGGGTTTTTAAGACCCTTGGCCCTGTCGAGTGCAAGTCTAAAATCTATTTTTTGGGATGGTGAGCGGGAGGGTGAAAGGCGTGGCGTGGCTTCACAACCGACCAAAGTATCCTTCCGCGCCAACAAAAACAGATAGAAACCGTAGATGGCGCTAACTACCGGACGGTTCTTGAGGGAAAATCATACGTTTGGAAATATCAGTTTTCTCGAGAACGAGTGAAATTTTTATGTCAATATTGTCAACACCCCTTCTAAGATAATGTATCTATGTTTATTAATTGTTACATTTTCTTATTTTTTTTGTTATGAATCTGGCAGTTTTCAATTGAAAAATATCAATTTTAGCGATATTTTAACACTGTTAAAATTATAGAGAATAATTGTTTTTAAAAAGTACAACTTAATCAACATGCTTCTATTACTGAACAAACCGTTTCCGAAAATAAAATTGCAAAACAATAAAAATTCTTGAAGATAACCGTTTGTTCCCATGGCTCTGCATTTCCACGCCAAATGAAAAAGGCCAATCACCTTAATTAATGTCGACCACAAAAATGTACGCGTTAATTAGAAGTATAAATCAATTCATGAAGTGTTTATCAACAGGAGGGTGGAAATTATTCTTAAGGTGTGAGTGTAGGAAACGCGAGTCAAGGGCAGTGTTTTTGAAGCTTTTATAGCAAAACAACTTTTTGGCCAAAATAAAATAAAATAATGCTTTTGTAGAAACATACTGATTTAATTTTATTCACATAGTGATATAAACAGTTGTTGAATATCTGTCGATGGTGTCTTGGAATTTAAAGTCAACTTTTTCTCTTCATTTAAAAAGTTTCTCATCTAATGCTGCCATGTTCATGACACATGTTCAACAACTGTTAATATTACCATGTGAAGAAAATTAAACTCTATATTTTTACTGGATCAATATTTTATTCATTTTGACCAAAAAAAAAGTTTTGCTATAAAAACCACAAAAACACCTTTTGTCGCGTCCTCTACACTTACACCTCGTCAGCGAAGTTAAAGCCTGTGAAGTATTTGTTTCATTTGAAAGTATTTGTTTAGCATGATAAAATTATTTCTATATTTTCATTTTCATTGTTTTCTGATGAAGCCTACAGAGAAACGGATATAAACGTGACACCCGGTTCACTTAGATAATATAATTATGCTGTGGATAGTGCGTGCCTAGATGCTAATGTTGATCTCGCATGTTTGGGTACTCTCCTTTCACCATGCGAGCATGTTGTGAAGCTTCGAGCTACGTCTTCTTATAAAACATGTTGTCATCTGTTACTGTACTTGACGCAATCCAAGAGAAAGGGGATCAAGTAAGTTAAATCTTAATATTCTCTAATTCGCCTTAAATATGTGTAGCTTGTAAGTATTTAATTCAGTATAGACCGACTCTGTAATCTAGTTGTCAGAGTTCCTGGCTACACATCCAGAGGTCCCGGGTTTGATTCCCGGCGCTTGAAGAATCTTTCTGTGAACCAGTGGGTCTGGAATGGGGTTAAACTCAGTCTCGTGAGGACCAATGAGAAGCTACTTTAATAAATAAGTAGCAGATAAGTTCTAAGATTGACGGGTGGAGGGTTTGTGGTGTTGACCACAAGACACTCTACATCCGCAAATGTTAGCACTATCACCACTAACGACGGCGGCCGCTCGGTTGATATAGATAGATCACGTGCTCAAGCCATGGAGTTTTTTTTTCATCCAGTATTACAAATAAAATGATATTGTGTTAACAGTCAACTATTGTGGTAGATATTAGCAAAACAAGAAGCTAACATGAAAACCTAAGCGTCACTCGGTGGTAACAATAACTCAGGTGATAGTTTTTAGAAATATTTAAATATAGATGGCTGAAAATTCAATAATTTTTTTCCTTGTCTAGCAAGCAAAAATAAAGCAAAATATCATTATTTTGAAAAAAAATGTTTCGGGAAAGTGATAATAATTTAATGTATTTTATAGCTGTATTCATAATTTAAAACATCTGCTGTATTGTTTCAGAATATAAATCAAACATACAATGCTTACATACAAACCAATCTCTTAAAGGAATTAGTTGTTAGTATTAATAACTTTTAGTATTAATAATAAGTTAACTATATTAATCTATCTAATTAAGTGAAAAATTATAATTTTGACACGAGAATCTGACCCAAGACCTTTAGCTTTGCACGCCAATGCTCTACCACTGTGGAATCCGGGTTCATCTCGTTTCCAGGTCCATCCTCCACTAGTTAATGGTGTATTGAGTCTATATTATGTGTGATTCGGCTATCAGGACTGATCCTGAAGATAACAATCACGTATCAGTTTGTTAAACACATGAATTAATAATATTAATTTATCTCGTTTGCCTCTTTCGTTCCTATTTTTAATTTTAATATGACTTTTAAAATATAATTCAAAGGCTATGTCCTTGTATGTATGTTCTTTGCCTTGATTCTTCCTTAGTTGCTTTATAAACAGTTTTGTCAATACGTCGTGCTACGCGAGCTAAAACATTATCTCTATATATACATCAGGACTTTGGTTGAACAAGAAATATATGTATATTAATTAATGAGAACAAAAAAATATATATTAAATAATGAGAGCAAAATATATATATATATATACAGGTGTAATATAAACTTCTGCTGGGTAGTATGTTTGGCTAAACCATAGTTAACATGTACTAACCAAATGAACAAACTTACCTGTGAAAAGAAAGCTGTTCCAGTACACACCTAAACATACCTCGGCTAGGGCTAAGCGGTAGAGCACATAAAAAAAACAAGACCCTTCCAAAATTGAACATAACTTTAACTATTAATGAAAAAAATAACTAGGCCTACTTATAGGGTACTACTATTGTACAAGCACTTGCAAACCAAACAAAAAAACACAAGAAACATGATGATGATTTGTAAATATGTCAATAAAGTACAAAAATATATAATGTACTTGAAATAAAAAAATAAAAATTATTTATTTGCTGTGTTTACTTCTCTAGTATTTAAAAAAACTAGTAGTTCCCCACCTATCGGGTTGACCAGACAACTTACAACATTATGTACAATACTATTTTCCTTTAAAATACAGTCTTCTAGAAATATGGTTATTGGATAAATAAAGTGATAAAAAGGTATTACAAATAAAAATAATAATAATTTGATTCCCACGATGACGAGATGAGAGGTTTCAGGTTCCGGTACTCCCCATATTCTTAAAGGGCCTGAAATATTTTAGATCGTTTAGTTCTTTATATATGGGGTTCTTGAAATCTACCAATAAAAAGAGAAAGAAGGGAAAATTTGGAAACTCATATGAATTTTTTTTTTAATCTTGCACGCATTGTTCTCTCCAGAAATGGAACAAGCTCATCATATACCGGCTTCTCGCGTTGCAAAAAGATGTAGCCACACAGGACTATGCAGGATAGAATTTTACCTCTGGCAAAACTGACGCACATTCATCCGTGTTAGTTTTATTTATTAGGTAAATTCACCAGTACTAGAAAGTTCTTCTTTCCATAATCAAACATTTCCGGGGCTCCGTCACGGAACCTTTACCCACTTCCAACGCTTTCACCCCACCACCGCTATTTTTGCAGGAATCCTCCCACCTAGTCCACTTTGCCGCGCATCTTCCGAGAATCACCCCCAAAGCTGCCCGAAATTGGTAGCAAGATTCCCTCAAAAATATCTTAACTTCCAATAGAGCCCTTTTATAAACTAATACAAAATTGTGAAAATTCTTAAAATTAACAAAACCAAAATTCTGATCCCTAAAACAATTACAAAAAACATTTATGGCCTTCCTCCTCGTCAAAAACTACCCACCAGAAAAAAAAATATATAAAAAAATATGAAGCTTCTTTCTACCTCTACCATCGCGCGGCAGAAATGCTCTCCTGGCAACAAGCTCGTGTGGCGGGTTCGTGAACTACTTAACTAATCAAGATGGATCCCATGAAAGAAATTTGTAATAAGTGAAAATAAGCCGAAAAAGGAAACAACGATAGAAAATGACTACAAAATAAGGTACGTAATGAAATAATAAAAAGATTAATATAATATTAGATTTCAGATATTTTTTTGTTTTCCAAAGATGTAAGCTACCAGGGATCCACCTTAAATAGTTAATATCTCCGAGTAACAGTGACTAAAACGAAAATGAAGCCAAGGCAGCCATTATTCCACCCACAAATATTTATATTAAAAAAGAAAAAATTCACAAAATCACAACTAATATAATAAAATTACGAGATGGTAAAAATAATAATTTAAAAACTAGGGCATTATTGAAAATCCACACACAGTAGAGTAAGCGACTATAATATTTATTTATTAATCATTGTCGAATGCACCTTAGAACATTTTTGAAAGCACTAGTATCAAATTTTATATTAATTAACAGAGTCTTGTATTTATTTTCCTTATTGGATAGTGTTTTATCCCTTTTGATTATCATTGGTTGTAATTGCTCTTTTTAAAAACTTCGTTGTAGAAAGAACATTTTTAAAGAGAAAACAAAACAAAAACGCGGCTTTTTATTGCATATTTGACAAGCGGGTACAACGTTCATTCTAAATAGAGTATAAATATTTATTTTATTTACCGCTGTGTTGGTCACCAAAAGAAACATTTAGTTTGTCAATTATTTAGCAGGATTTATTGTACGCCTTAAGTTTGTAAGCAGCATGTAATATATTTCTATACTTTTATTAAAAAAAACTACTCTTTTATCTTTACAATCTTTTGTGACTATTTATAGATTAAGTAGTTATCAAGCTGACATTGTTGAAAGAAATAAACATTAATACTTTTAACGTCTCTTTCTAAAACATCAAAGTTAATTCTTTATAAACGCATAAACGAAAGATGAAAGAACTTGTATACAAAAAAATAATCTTATGTGCATTAAAAAGCTATTTGTCGCTTCTTTATTCTTAAAATCCCTTTTTTCTTTTATCGTTGAACCCCTTGGAATAAAATTTTGACTTAAATAAAAACGAAATAAATAAAAGTGTAAATTTGCCTTCAAATGACTTCTGCAATATTTTTTTTTAATTCAATGTGTACTCACTCTTAAAAGATATTTTAAAATACGTTGAGCAAACACTTTCTCGCGTCTGGATTTGACATTTTAATTAATGCTTTCACTTTGTTTACACATTTCTAGCTATTCCCAACAAGAATCCTAAATTTGTGTTTATTTATTACTACTTAAAACAAAGAAACTTTTGTTTAATTCATAGTAGTAGATTAATGAAGTATTTCAATTTTTATCGTGTTCCTAAATATAGGCTATATCAAAATGAAAATAAAAACCGTTTTATGGTTTCTTACGAAACTCAAATATATTTCATTAATTTCAAGTTTAAATAATATATATTATACATAATATTTAATAAATATTAATATATAATAATTAATAATAATATTAATATGTATTATATTATGTATAGTTGATAATTATTAGAGTATATATTAATATATATTAGATTTATAAATAAATATATATAACTATAATCATATTTACACATATAAATATATGTTATTAGTAATTATTAGATTATACATTTATGTAATATATATATAATTTTCACATAGTATAATCTATATATATAATTTATAATATGATATATAATCATCATGGAATGGTCTACGTTAAATTTTTTAGTGTATTAAAAATATTTATTTTATTTTTACTAATATTACAATGTTTCTTAAAGTTGCACGTATTAATTAAATTACCCTATAATTTAAATGCTCTGGTATCGGTATATATAGGCTACTTAAATTATCTAACCTTCAGTAACAATATTAGGAAGGTGAATTTTAAGGAACCTAACTATCACCCTTCCAGAGATAATAAGTACAATCAATCACATTGTGGAAATATTATAGCAAATGTACAGATATAAATTTGACACTAATGTGGTCGAGGTGAGGAAGAGAGAATGGATAAACTACAATAATAGATCACACCATCCTGGGTGACTCCATCCTAGATTCGAGCCACGACCTACCAGTCACAGGGGAGCCACACAAGACTGACGGCCTTGTCCATGTGCCCACAGGTGCATCTCACGTCTTTAATAACCATAGTGTTAAACTAGCTGAAAAAAGATAAACCAATAAACACTTGTGGAAAAATGGAAAATCAGGGTGTTTTTTTTGTCACCGCGTTCAGGTTAAAGATTTTGATTCGATTGGCCAGATTTATAGAGGTTAAGGTATAAAGTAATAACTAATACTCCAAATTTTGCCGGGTTGTGAACTAATGGATTCAACAATCAACTGAACACAATCTCAGCTGTTGAAAATATTTACATGTGTTTACTATTTTTACATCAAGAAAAACTGATTATATTTAGTCAAAAATACTTACTCTATGGCATTAGAAACTCGAAAGTTAACTGCCGAACTTTCAAAAGTACGCCACCTATCCCTATCTTGAGCTAGCTATATCCAGTTCACCTCATTACACCCTATCCCTATATTGAGTTAGTTATATTCCAGTAAATCTCATTACATCCTATCCCTATCAGTCCACCTCATTACACCCTATATCATTCAGGTCCATTCTAATGTTATGTTCCCATCTGCGTCTAGGTCTTCCCATTCGCCTCTTGCTATTGTATTTACCAGTTAATACCCAAATTTGTGCCAAGGGAGGATGGAATACCATTTTAGCAAAAACCACCCTCAGTACACCCGATATGGGTTTGAACCCTGATCCACCCCTCATCGATAGGCCAGTCTATTGAAAGAGTGACACCTTAGATGATTCGATCACTGAGGAGGGTGAGATATAAAGCTCAAATATTACATTATATTAAAAACAAATTCTCCGAATCTTCATCCACTATCAATAAAATAATATTAGCAAAGCTTCGTTTACCCTGGAAGGTAGAAAGCTTATCTCGCTTGTTTCCGCTATGGTGCAGGTTACAGGATAAGGCCATGAAGGTAAAAAATGTGAGCTTTCAACGGAAGTGGGCCTGCATAAGGCCTCTCCAGGGAAAGCTTGTCTAGTCCCTTCTTGATGACTAAAGGAGCAAGTCCTTGCGGAGCATAACTATTTATTCGTCGTTACACTCTTGTGAAACTAACCGAGACAAGGCGAGCCTGGACCGTTTATCACAGTTTCCGGGACGCTTTTAGCGGACCCGGGAAGAAGAAGAAAACGTTCCATCCAGACCCGCTCAGAGAAGCGTGTCGGGGAGCAATAACGAGGTCTAGGGAGCTTTCTACACTCACTCAGGTCTTCATTTTATTTTTTACTACACCCAATGGAGGGTATGCGAATAAATACGTATGTCTAGTCTTGTCTATTTTGCTGGTGATGGGTAGATCGGGGTTCGGATCCCAACTAGGTCTATAGTGGGTATTTTTCCCAAAAAAAAAAATTCCCCCTCTCCCTCCTCAAAATTGCGGGTACACTTCATCTTAATAATAAGATTTTCATTTATACCTAATTAGTGTAAATATGTGAAGGTTCCAGAAGGATATAAGACGTTAAGAACGATATATATTTATTTTTTTTCAATTTTTACTTTAACCCGACACCTCTATATTTAGACACTATTTATTATTATAAATAAAATAAGGTGGCAACTTTCATTTTCTCATAAAAATTATTTTGAGGGTACTTTACATAGGGGAAATTTTCCAATTTTCATCATTTCTCCGCAACTATTTGAGATATGAAACATCTTATCATTGTAAAATTGTAGTAATATTAAAGATACAAATTTTTTATTTGAAATATATTTTTATAAAACCAATAGCTTCTGAGCTATAAGCAAGTGTATATATATACTTTTTAATTCAGGTCTTTGAAAATGAATTTGATTCTTATGTTCTTTGGTGGACAAAGATGTTTCTCTTTTTTCATTTTTTCTGTAACAATGTTCCTAATACCACAGAGTCAGTAACAGTGTATATTATTTCATTTATGTCCTTTGGTGAAATGTTTCTACAACAGTATATATATTTTTATTTCGTTCCACAAATGTCTATTTTAAGATAAAAGCGGGAGAAAGTCTATACCATTTATTTTGTATTACGTTTAGCACAGAAGTTTCAAACATTTTAATCTTACAGGTAGGGAATGAGGGAGATTGATCTTTGAAAACTTCGACACAACTTCGATTATGTGTCATTTTCGAGCCTCGACAGTCATAAAGCTTCGCCAACAAAAATTGTTGACAGCTAAAATATTTATATATTTGTTTCACTTTTATCATTTTGTTCTGTTATTTACTGTACACGCACCGTTTACTCCAAAATGTAAAAGATATGCCCTTAACGGATTATCTTAGAACCACCCCATAGTGGATACGTGAAAGGTAAGCTGGTTACTTTCAGGGTAAATGAAGGATAAATTAAAAATTATTAATGTTCATATAGAAAAAAGAGTAATTGATTTGCATGTTGTAATAGTAACGTAATTTATCAATCTAGTTTTAAATATGTCAAACATTTTGGTAATAAAAATAATTTTCATATGATATTTAATGTCTAAAATTATTTAATATGTGCCCAATATAATATATTTTTCAACCCAAATTTATGTTTTTGACATTCAAATTTCGATTGCGTTTCAGGAATATATCATATATTTGAATTGGCCTCTCTTCAAATCCAAAAAGAGCTCTTTGCATATCCCTAAGTACCTTTATTTATAATTTAATCTTTTTAATCTTGCACACAGTAATAATTACTGAGCACGCTTAAAAAACTAACTATCTTTACTGGAAGCTAAAATATTATTGACTGAGCGTAGCAATGCCCTGTTTTAACTTGACCATTTGCCATTTCTTCTGTCTGTCTGTCTCTCTGTCTATCAGGTTCTTTGATCCGCGATAGCTGTAAAATTCATTGAAAAATTTTAACAAAATTTAGCAAGAAGTTTCTTTGAAGCTAGGTCGAAAGATGTATGTATACATTTTTTTTCAATCTTACTATCCATTTCAATATAGCGGCCACTCAAAGGTTTTTCATTTAATATCTCATCTCAAGTGATTTGAATTTATAACTCTAAGCAATCAAGGGTGTGGGTTTTTTTTTTTACATGCCTTGGGATACTGACGACATATTATACTGCGTGAACAACGGCTATTATCTATGAATATAATGCACTATTGAATGTAGTATTCACTTATTTTCTGTCTAACTTGATCACCAAGAGGAGAAATTATAGGAGATATTTCAAGTTGTAATCCAATGATAAATCTTAAGACCTCAGTAACGATAAGAACATGACATTATTCTTAACTTTATTCACTAAGAATTTGTTGATTGGAGGAAGTTAGAACTACTGTTAACATAACTACTAATTAGCTTTTTTAGGAATGTAGACATTTGACTTTAAAAATATAATCAAATGCTTATTTAAATCCATCCTTTCTGGAACTAGATGAGGGAGTGGTTTAGACTGTCAAGTTTAATCATTCAATAAGTGTATACATGTGTGCAAAATTAATAATATATACATCCCTGGTCCAACAGTTGACAGTTATCCTGCTCCATGCTAAGTATTTTGTCTCTGACGTCAGTCACTTCGCCAAGAACGTGATTGGTCTGTGAATAACGTTAAGCGTTGACGATCGCCTGTTGGCTTGAAATCTTTCTGTTTCCCTTACCTGTCATTCTATAGCATGTGTATCATATCTTTGAAAAGTGTTAACAATTATTTTGCAATTTAATAGGGAGTAACAAATTTTGAAAAGCTATTAAAATATTTTAGTTGGTTTGTTTTTTGTAACTGGGGGCATTTAACCTAACCAAATGAATTATTGTATCTAACAATTAAATGCCAGATACCTTAGCTCAGTCTGCCTACTGGACTTTAGGTTGTGGGTTTGGTTCCTGAAATAGCCTAAAAATGTGTCACTGTTGATATTGATTTTACAAAGATGAACTGACGGCCTATAGAATAGGCGTTGTGTATGATCTAGAACTAGTTTAGTTTACAAATCGTGTGCTGATATAACCTGCCTGTTTAGAAAATGTACGCTAAATAGTCAAATTTTAAAAGTTCATAGACAGGTATAAATCTAAGATGACACAACACCCAATCCCCAGACATTAATTTATCACTGTGAAGAGGAACCTTTATATTTTCCATGATTTGTACATTTGGGCATAGTTGTTTAGCGACTTAAAGGTGGTCTATATAAAGAGTAATCATATTAACGTAAAGAGATAAAGGAAAAAACCACAGATCACCCAGTCAGTATTCAAACTCTAACTTGACCGTCAACAAAGACCAATTCTAACGCCTTAGACCACGTGGTCACCAGTGTGGGTTTCTAAAAGCTTATAATAAAGTAATGACTGAATATCCACTAACAAGTTTGTGCCTCTAAATAACGAATTACTTAATTTGATCAAATGTATGAGAATAAAGAGCCACACCAGTGCTATGTGTTATAGTAATTAAGCAGTGCGTTGTGTTTGTTTTGGCATGAAATTCAGGACCGACAAAATATGGGGAGAAGGGTGAATTTTTCAGTCTAACCCATGCCCCCACTTCTTGGAGTGGGAAGAGGGGACAGCCACCCAAAAATATATTACACAGCAATTAGTCTTAGCGCAGTTACGACAAACAAACATGAAAATGATAATTATTATGTTTACTTTTTTTAATCATTACCTAAGCCCAGCCTTCCTTTAATGAAGTTAACATTGTAGGCTTATATATAATAATGTGCTGTTTATAGAGCAAACTTTGATATTTTTTCATGAACGTATATTTTGAATAAAAAGGAATGTAGAGTCAAAACCAACATATAAACTGAAGTAATTCAAGTCATTATATGTATAGGCTTGTTTTAAATAATTTGGGAGTCTATTCAAACTTATCTGCATCTCTCGGGCTGGGTAGAAAATGCTCTACATCAGGCTTGTCAAATTAGTTTGAACATAAGGGCCACAATGAAAATTGAAAATACTGAATAGGTAAAATTTCATAGATTTTAATATTGTCACCATTTTATCAACAACAACAAAAATTTTAAAGTGCTCAATGTTACAGAAAGAAAATTCATATTATAATATTTTAAAAACTAGTTCTTTTTCTCAGTAATGTGAACCCTTTTATTGGCATTAATGGTATGTTAGACTTTAAAGACTTTACTTAAGTCACTTTCAAAATTCATAGCAAAATGCAAGCTCGTAGTCTGTTTGTTTCCTTTACATACCTATGATAAAACAATTGCTAACACATTTTTGTGCTGACAAACACTTCACATATTCGGCACGAAACTTTTTTTTAATATATATTCGGTGATTAAAGTGTAAAAATTTGGTTCGCCCAAACCTCAATTGTTCAATTTCCCCAAACACCCAATTTCCAAATGTTAAAATCTCAACGTGTGTATTTCTTCAACGTTTATAGTAATATTAATAGGACCTCGTCGTATATTGGTTCATCCAAAGGTCCGTGGACCACACAGGATCACGTATCGGGCCACATGTGGCCCGCGGGTGGCAAGTTTGACACTCCTACTCTACATGATCTTGACCGCGATAAGAATTGAGAGTTAAACTAGCTAACCTAAAAGAAACTAACTGAATAAGGCTGAAGATTAGGCAACTCTCTCCAGCACTCGACCAACACTACGATGATAAAACTATCTTCGGTATATCTGGTTTGTATAGAACTGGTCAAGAGTCATTCAGGAGTTCTAACCACTCTCCTAACCAGTACGCGCGTTGTCTCCCCCGCAAAGAGATCCCAAGCTTATGTCCGAGGTTGAATTGGGGCCAGCGATACTGTCCGCATAACAGCACCGTGGCGTGTTGGCCTAACTCCAACAGGACTAAATATTAATATGTGTTCACAAAGGGAGACGCTCGCTACCTGGCGTCGCGGCGGCACAAACGTGGTCCCCCACGAGTGGGATGAAAGGGGTATTTTTCTTTAAGGAACGCGTTGTTTAACTTTCGCTGAACCTGCTTCATACGACAAATGAAGAGCTTGGGGTAAGAATAAGCTATGTCACAAAATAGTAATTCTCAGAAATACAACTTTTATTAGCACCACCATCTTACTAGCCGTTCAGACTAACTACTCTAGGGAAGAGGATGGCTTCATTTAAAAAATGTACCCGAATTTGCGTTGAGATAGAATGGAAAACCATCTAGGCAAAAATACCCTCAGTACACCCAACCGGGTTTCGAAACTCAATCTCTCCGTCATTCACAGTCCAGGCTTGTGATAGTGAGGCTTTAGACCATTTGGCCACTGAAACGGGTGATTATCAGATATTATTATTTAAGGTGGTATGGAACCTTAAATTAAATCAAATTAAATTCAACAAAATATGTCGCCTGCTTTGGGCGCCACATTGTCTAAGGCGCTACTCTAGCAGTAGACTAGACTGCCGATGACGGGGAGATCAAGGTTCGAATCTCGGTCGGGTGTACTGAGGGTAGGTTTTTCCAAAATTGTTTCCCGCTCTCGGGTACACGTCCTTTAAATATAAACTTTATATTCCCTAAAATCAATAGCGAAATTAGAACATAAGCATATAGTCCGATATATAATATGTGCACAGCTCAAAGGAGTAGGAAAACCGGGTAAGAAAAATATTAGAAAATTAATTCACTTCTGAGCATCTTTTATACATAAGCACGATGCGCAAAAAATGGGAATTGATTTGAATGTATGTCATAATTGACGCAATATACATATGGGAGATCTTTTAGTACTTGATTCGGTAAAGAAACTTGTATTTAAATAATGATGGTAGCTATCATGGAATAGCCAGAGAAGTGGCTACAACAAAAAATGAGAAATACATGCATACGATCATTGTATTCATCCTTTTCTTGAGAACTGTTAAGGCTAAAATATAATTATTTTTCTAAAATTGCTCTTACGTGGCTGGGGTGTGAATCCCAGCCATGTGTACCAAATTTTTCTAACAAAATGGTGTTCGGCTCTACCTTTACATTAAACCGGATATATTCCCCCTAAATTACTTTTCCTCGTTCCTATCCCACCAGCGTAATTAAATGCGGATAGCCCGGCCATGTTGTAAGAGCCAATCAATGAACAACAGGTCAATTTTTACACTAAACAATTGTACAATAAAAATTATACAAATTTTTAACTAAATTAAAGCCTCGCTTATTTTACCATAAGATTATATTATGTACATGAAAGCAGATTAAATCAACTGTACCCGAATTTCTGGTAGTAGAAAGCTAAACACGCAGTTATTTTAAATAAGGGCCAAAATATTTTATTTTTTTGCACCACATCGTACTACACGGTTGGTCTGTTCGCACTTTAATGGTGGGGAAGGAGAATTTGAGATTAAATGACCACCCATTCACGTGTAGGAAGAATAAAGAAGCCTTTTAGGTTTAAAAAAAACACCTTCAGTACGTAAGGCAATGACTCGAACGCCGATTGACAACCTCGCCAGCAAAGCAAATTCGACCAATTTGGCGATAATAAGACATTCTTATATTTCCTGGACCTTTAACTTTAATGAAACATATACTCTTATATAACGGTAGTGTCCGAATGCTGTAGTTGGAGGTGAAGTGTCATCATTTGATTCTTAAAATAAGATAAAACTTTAGTTAGTTAAAATTACCGCTACAATCACCCGTTGTCGGGCATGTCATATATGATATATCCACGCAAAGATTCCTTATGCGAAGAGATGCTAAAAACTATGAACATCATGAGATGTGCGTCAAACTAATCTAAAAAAAACCTACCTTCTAGAGAGAAATAAAATATCTAATGGTTCATAACTAATCCACCATTAATTTAAAATTAATTTAAACCTTAGCACAATAAGATATAAAGTAAATAAATAAAAACATACTGGTGTGTAGTTGTAGGTGCGTAGTAGTAAATATTTAATAATTTAGAAAGTATTCAGTTGATCGTATTGAAATAGTTATAAGTTCATCTATAGCACGTTATTAAGTCAAAAATAAAAAATCAAACACATGCAGCTAATTGGTTTGGAAAATTTGATACATCTAATTTCATTAGTTAAAACAGCTTTTAAAGGAAATTAAAAAAATGAAATATTAAAATAAAATATTTTAAAATCAAAACACAATTATAATCAGTTTTGTTGAGATTAAAGTTTGATTTTTCAAAAGTATTCCGATGTACGATCCCCCTTAAAGATGGTTTTTAGTCCAGATCCAGGTGATATCGACGTTTCTAAAGCTGGGTTCCCACGAGGTCATATACATGACCTTGTAGTTCTTGACCAGTCGTAAGTCGTGGACCAGTTCGTAGTTCTGGTATTTCCCACTGTGTGTTTTCTCAGGCAAGAGAACGACCTCACCATGTTAACATCGAGTGACCTAATGGATCAAGGTGTATCACTGGTGTGTGATTTCCTTCCCAGGCCCAAATACTGGTAATTTTAATCTCGTTCACAAGATGGTTGTAGGCCTGATCTCTGACGTTCCGATCTCTATAACTCGGTACCTAAACTTTCCAAAGACACTCCAAGTCCCTATAAAGTTCAGTGAATTTCAGTAACTGATCCCGGCCACAGACAAATAATATACCCAGACACTCAACCTCCAGGTTAAAATGGTTGCGCTCCTTTTGCCAGCTTGAGTCCTTCAATATTAGGATCGCTACGGTTAGTCCTATCATCACCCAGTAGTGAGACTAGCGAAGCCCAGTGTTGAAGTACTCAAGCTTGCTAAAAGAGCGCAGCGAAACCTCCGTTAAGTTGAGAGCCTGTTTCTTACTTGTCTGTGATCCCGGCTCATAGTATACACAGACATATTGTGTGCCGTGGTTCCGCTTTGACACAACGAACAAAATGAGAACCTACCAGACAAACGAATCTGACACGTGCAAGATGTACCGTAGAGAATGCACCTAGACCAGGTCTATGCATGCGCAATGACTGTTCGTGAGTGAAGGAGTCGTGAATTATTCGCCCGGGCGGATAAAATACGACCACCCTCGGTAAGAGTCGTGCACGGTCGTGGGCTTCTTGACCACTAGTTTCCAACTTGGTATGGATCACTACTCACGACAGCATCAGTCGTAAATACGACCCAGTGGGAACCCACCTTAAGGCTTTGCTTGATGCAAAGTTAGGTTAGGCAAGCAACAAATTATTTGGAGATCCTACGTACTGTTTCGAACTAAGTTAGTTTGTAAATTGTGCTCCAATACAATATGGGCGTTTTAAAAATGCATGCTAAATATACCACTCAACAAACTTACAAGCTATATTATTAAATTATTGTGAAATAAATACATTATAAATTTATTTTTTATACGACCGCTTCTGTGGTCTAGTGGTCAGAGTTATTGGCTACAGATCCAGAGGTCCCGGGTTCGACCCACCAGCGCTTAGAGAATTTGTCTGTGAAGCAGTGGGTCTGGAGCGGGGTAAAACTCAGACCCGCGAGGAGAAATGAGATACTTGAATAGAGAAGTAGAGGCTCCGGTCTAGAAAACTGAGTTGAATGGCCAGAGGATTCGTTGGGCTAAGCACGTGACACCATCTATCCGCAAATGTTGGCACTTTAATCGGTAACAGCGGTGGCCATTGTAGCTCAACTGCGGGATTACTCTTTTGAGATGCTTATGTTATATAAAATATATTATATTACAATTGTTTTAAATTGGCTATAGCAATATAATTTATTATTTAATTATTATTAATTTTTCGAACCATTTTCTTATTTTCTCCCAAATAAGGATTAAAACATAATTGCGTTCTATTTCTCCGTGGTAGCCATTTCATATCGCGGTGTGGCAAGTAGTTTGTTGTAGGAGTTCACAAACCCGTCTTAAAAAGGAGCAATCCCGTTACGTCACACCGAGAGGCACTGATTCTTTTCACAACCCCCCACCCCCTACACCCCCAAACCCTTTCTTTTTGATCGTCCGACGTAGTAAGCATCTTCTAACCAACCACTACCGCCCCCCCCCNNNNTGAGCGAGAGAGAAGGGGATGGGAATCTCTAATGTTTCTCCGAGAGGTTTGAAGGGGTTGGAGGTAAGAGGGGGGGAAAAAACACCATTCTCCCTTTAGCGAGTCTTTATCACGACCAAAAGACATCTCGGGGTACATTTACATGAAGGGGCGAATGAGGTGAGAGAAGAGAGTCGGCGATAAGTATGAAGATGTAAGAGGGAGGGATTGTAGAAGAATTTTAAAGAGAGAGAAAGATAGAAAATGATACAAGTGAAGGGATGGAATATAGAATAGTGTTAAATACATAGAGGAATAGAAACTAGAAAGAATAGGATAGTGAGAGATAATGTAAAGGAAAATAAAATAAGATGAAGGTAGTCGGAAGAAAAAAATAAAAAGGTGAAAGAGTAGTCGTAGGGAGTAATTTATACGAAAGGGAAAGAGAAGATAGATGCGAAATTAAATTAGATTAATATACAGATAAGGACGGAAAGAGATAGGCACTTAATACGTTTAATTTTTGTTTAATTGTTCGGTTTTAAAAATTGAGCTGATTTAATAAAATATATATATATATATATTGAAATAAAATTGGTTCTAATATTTTTATTTATTTAAATTTGTACTTTCAACACCAAGAGTATCAATTACTTATAAAATGAAGGGATTGTAAGGGCAACTTTTAGGAAATATACCTTCAATTTCATAGGATGGGGATGCGAAAACCAAAATGATAAGATTAGTCTTACACCTTAGCTAGGTCGGTAGCCTATCTGCCTACTGAGTTAAGGATTCCAGGTTTGATTCCCGGCATAGACGAAAATTGTGTCAGTGAAATGTGGATCTTATCCCTTTGCAGTGATAAAATAACGGCTGGGGATTGGATGTTTTGTCCGTTATATATTAAGCTCTTTTATAATTTGTAGGTTGATATAATCAGTCAGTTCAAATGGTGCACGTTAAATACCTCCAATAAAAAATATTATATATTCCACGTGTAAAACTAACCAAAATGTACACTGCGGGGATTTAAGCGTCAGTCTCCCCGTCACCAGCTATCTAGTAGGTTGAACTACGAGTCAGACGACTTTTACTATGCAACCACTGGTACAAGTGAATATTTCATTAAGAATTTACGTTCTTGGACTGATAAAAATGTTTAAACATAAATGGGGAAAATGTAAATAAGACCCTATTTCTTTTGTATTGTATTTTGTAATACCTTATTACTTTGCTTCACACTCAAAATGTTTGTTTAGTAATGTGAAACCTGCACCACGTGTATGAAGGCGTCAGTTTCGTATAGTTTAGTTTTACTAGTGAAGGTGAGATCAAAGTTCTAATCCCAATCGGGCGTTAAATCTTAAATCGTTTCCCACTTTCTCTCTGCATGCTAATGAAGGAACATTTTCTATCAATTCTGCCTTCTTCCTCCTCCTAAGGCTACTACTTCAAATATTCAGATAGCCCAGATGGCTCGTAATGAGCAGTTAAAAAAGTGAAAAATACTTATTTTTATAATCTGAAGCCCTCCATAAAGATTCAACTTTTATAAATGCGACTAATTTATAATACCTTTATATTTATAAAGAAACAAACATGACCCAAATTGTGCGTTATTATTAAAAATTCGACACCCCTGGTACAAAAGATTTGTACCCTGGCAAATATTATAACATAAATCTGAAGTTGTCTTGGCTAGTGGATATCTACTGCTGACAACATTTCATTCTCTGTGAGTATCCTAGGTCTAGAACATAACTCTTGACTAGGAGAAGACATGAGTCCGGATATCTTTTGACTTTGAGGTTGATAAATATGCTTATATTTCAAAATGAACTCTATGGCGGGGAACATTTATAGATTATTTAATGTTTTTAAAAAAGGTTCTAGTTTGTTATGTTCATCAAATAAATTAATTGTTAGTAGATAGTTTATAAAATACCAAACAACAATATTGCCGTGCTGAAGTCATTAGTTTATAAATCCATTTTTTATTTTGAATAACATAAATTGTAAACATTTTTAAAAAGAGAATGTTTACCAAAAAAACTTCAATATTTAAGAATGATTTTTTGGCAATGTAAGACTATAGTTTTTAGAATTATTTAAGAATTTGTGGATTTTTTTTTCAATGTTATATCTTTAAAACTCGCCAAATAAAACGTAAATACATTTTATAGTATTTCCAACATTTCTTGAACATTTGTCATGAGTATCGTGGAATTTAAACAGAACTTCTTATTTTCGATTTAAAAGTTTCTGTTCAAATTCCACTGCTCCCATTACAGATATAAGATAACTTTTGGGACTACCATCTGTTGAGATACTTTTTTTAAGCGCCGCGTCTTGCTACCCGTTCAGGTTATACGCTTATGTACTAATTACGCTAGTGGTTTTAGGGATAATAAAGGTTATAGTTTGAGGAAGTGTACCCACATTTACGTGGAAGGAGAGTGTAAAACCATTTTGGAAAATACCTCAGTATACCAAACCGAGTTTCGAACCTTGATATCCCCGTCATCGGTGGTCTAGTCTACTGCGAGAGTAGCGCCTTAAACAATTTGGTCACCTAGGCGCGTTGTTGAGATACTAAACGTATCTACCGAAAAAAAAACTCCATGGCGTGAGCTCGCAAGCGAGCTATACCGACCGAGCGGCTGCCACCGTTATCGATGATAGTGCCAACACTTACGGATATAGGGTGTCATGTGGTCAGCACAACACGCCCTCCCAGCCGTTAAAGTCAATATCTACTGAATCAATATTTTTTTATTTTGGCTATAAAAAACATATTTTAGTAAAAACTACTAAAAAATACGAGCATTAACTCGTGTTCCATGCTAACACACCTTAAATAAGTAATTTAATATATATTTGTTTGCACACAAGTGTAATAAAATACAACTTTAAATACAGCTTATGAATTTTCTAAAATTGTTTGAAAAAGACTTGAGGAGATATCAATGTGGTACTAAAGAGAAAGGTGTAATAAAGAGGGAGCTAGGAATCTGAAAGAAATGAAAAAAGAGAAGTCAAGATCCCAGAATGAAGAAAGTGAGATTGAAATATTTAGTAAAATAAATTAATCTTCTTATCTGTGCACCGAATTAGACCATGATAAAAGGGAAGCAGAGTAACACGAAAGAAATAGGGAGGGGAAAAAAAAGTGAAACTTTTTAAACTGAACTATAAATTAAGAAAGTAATCTTTCCATTGAATTAAGCCGTGGTGATTATTTTTACCCCGCAAGAATGCGCTGTTAGAATCCAGCTACTTAGTGTGTATCCCACTGTAGGCCTATACATCCGTAAGACTTCCTGTAACTAGGCAATAAACACAACATTAATTACCCAGAGTTTCACATTTTCCCTCTAGCAACGTGCGTTAAGTAAATTTATTTCACAGCCCATTTCTTTAATTGCTCGACACTAGACAGACGTAACTCCTACTCATAACTTAATAAACATAGCACACATTTTGACTTACTATTTACGAATCCCGTTTGGATGTATTGAGAGTGGTGCGTTTATTCATAAATAATTTCCCACTTTCTTTTCACCCAAATGTGAATAAATTTTCCAAAAATTCTACCCTCCTCATCCCTATACTATTAGCGTAATAAGTATCTGCGTATAACCCAGACAGGTAGTAAGGCACAATGGAAAACTTAGATATATTTAGCATACACTTTTAAAAAAATTAATCCCTAGGCTTGTATGTATTTCTAAGTACTAACAAAAGTACGGAAAGAAAATAAGCTTATTGGTGATTTTTCCCAAAGCAGTATTTGAACCTGCAGTATAATTTTAATAGGAAAAACCGTTTTAAAAAAATACAAACTTGTTTTTTGTAGTCTATATTACTAACTAGAGGTGTAGGAAGCTTCGAAAAAAATCCTGCTTCGACAGTTACAAATTTTCGAAAATATTAGTAAATTATTGCTATTCTGAGCTGTTATGTACTGTACAACACAAAACAATATTCATACGGAAAATATATTAATTAATTGAACTATTTAAGTTGATTTATCAGAATTAAAATAAAAATTAAAAATAATTGTGCAATAAAACATTTTACAAGTAATTTTAATGCACAAAGCTATATTATATAAAACCACAATATAGTTATTATTTTTTCCAACATAAAACAATTAACAAAAAATTTTCAAACTTCGATTCGGCTTTAAGAATATTTCATACAATCGATTCAAGTTCGTTTCAAATTGAAAAAGTGGAATTCACACACAACTACTTAAAACTTTTTGCTATATATTTAGTGTTATTTTAAAGGTATTGATAATATATATCACTAGACATCTGCAAAGTATATCATAAACTTAGTGTAAATACAAGTGGATCTATTAGCTTTTCTAGTTGCCTTCCTTCCTATGAAAATTGTAATGTAGGATGCCTTTAGAAGCTATTTAGACGGAGAATTTCATGGTAACTGAAAGAAAATTTATATTTTAACTATCAGTGTTTTTGCCATCTTCTTACAAATTGGAGTTTGTCAAAATGGTTAGACAAAGTTTAAAAACAAAAATGTCCTACCCCTGTATAAGAGACTTTGTTTTAGCTACCACAGCTTTGACAAGAGACTAACCTGATATTAAAAAAACCAACACTACAACTAAATATAGTATTTTTTGACACAGATCTGGTATAGTGACCGTTTGTGGTTTGGATAGTGTTAACCCTTTCTCCCCTCCCTCCAATTTCCTTGAGAGCTTGGGCTAGTGAGTTTAGGAGAACAGACACCGTATTCAATCCTCCATCATTCAATCTATCACCGTAAAAGGTGAGAACGTGCATTTCCTTTTGTACATCTTGCCAGATACAGATCTAGAGAATCCTAGTTTTAGGCAGCTGAACATTTACTTAAAGAAAACATGCAAAATTTGTAAACAGGCTTTTCATGGTCCCCATGTCCTAAGATCTAAGACAGTTATGTGTGTAAGTCGTGATTTTATGTAGCCCCTTGTTTAGTTAAAATATTTCCCACACAAATGGCCAAGCTGTTTAAGGTATATCTAACAAATTAATTACGTCCAAAGAAAATACCGAGAATCTCGTTTCAAAAGAAAATATTTCGTCTTTGCTATATCGTATTATATCTAGGTCTAGTATAGTATTTAACTACGTCATTGAATAGACAGAATGTTTTATACCGATGTGCGTGATAGGTTTTTTAAACACTTAATTTTTCTTATCACCTTGTCTTACTACCTGTTCAGGTTACACGCAAATTGATAGTTACTCTGATGGGGTAGGGATGTAGAAGGAAGTATTTTAAAGGTAATCTACATGCATTTGTGTGGAAGGAGAGTAGAAAACAATTTAGGAAAAATCACCCTCAGTAGACCCTACCCGGATTCGAGCCCCGATCTCCCCGTCATCAGTAGGCCAGTCAAACAGGAGATTGATGCCTTACAGTTAGACCATTCGACCACTGAAGCGGGTACTTAATTAATTAATTTTCTATATAATTTGATGCAGAAATGAAACTCAGATGCTGAAGCACATTCTTAAATTGTAAAGCTAAATTATCAACTGGCCAAAATCATTATATTAAAATAGCACCCTAAATACGTTGTATACATATTATACATTGTTTAAAATAAAAAACCAAGCCCGACGTAGATTTTGATTATTTTTAGTATAATTATTATGTTATGGTATTTTAGTTTTTATTTCACATTACTATGACGACATATGCGATCCTAATCACGTCCGTCCAAACATTTTCCATGTGGATGATTTATTTATACATTCTTTTTATTTGCTGGCGATTATTTTGTCTTGGTTAAATAAACACACGCATACACGCGCGCGCGCACACACACACGTTTAAACAGGTCCCAAGACTCGTTTATTTGTAACAAGGCGATAAAGCTGTCGTTAAAAGCGTTTTTTGAAGTCTCTCTACGTCATTTGTCTCTCGAGGATAACCAATCGCGATGATATCCGGTCCTTCCCGCTTTCAATAATCAATTCTCCGCCTGTCACGCGTCAATACATTTTGTAGAGTGAAGTATCTTCTGGAGTAATAGACTGTTAACACCCTCACATACACCAATTTTCATAGAAAAGGACTTTTAAAAAATACAAACTTATCATTTTGCAACCAAAATTGAAAATATTATTTACCATTTTACTAGTAGTTCTGTGAACAGTAGACCTTGCTTCCTCCAATCAAATGCTAAATATAATTATCGTGTTAAGAAATAATAATAATTATGCCATTTTATTTTCGTTAACATAGTTCTAAAATTTCTCTTTGATTTCAACTTGAATTATCTCCAAAAATTTAATTTCTCCTTGGCTTTGAAGTTGATATTTTTCATTGGTGATCAAATTAGACAGAAAACAAATAAATTCTAAATTCTATATTTATAAACATTAACCGTGGTACACGTGGTTTATGACGTCAGTCTCACAATTTATGTACACATTTAAATATAAGACGCTCTTAGTACTTAATCGAGTGCTTAGAATGTTAAATTTAAATCCCTTGAAATAAGCTATTTAAAAAACACTTTTGAGTGGTCACCATATTGAAACAGATAACCAGCTCAAAAAAAACTATGTTCATAAGTTTTTTGCCCAAGGTTCAGTGTCCCTATCAAATTTCGTTAAAACTGTTTGAAGAATTTGACAGCTATCACGTGAAAAATTGCGGACAGACAAAGCGCCAATGATCAAGTTAAAAATAGCCCCGCTACGCTCACTAAATTAGTGTGCTTATGGGTATTGATAATATCTATCAAAAGTGACAAACATAGATCATATGACTTGACGTATGAATACGTGAAAGTAAATCTAACAACTTTTCTAACTGTCGGATAATGCCCTGCCTATTAAAATTGGACTATACGAGACCAAACCTATCCCTCCAAATTGAGAGAAAACTATGAATGAATTAAAATGTTGCGAATATAAAAATGAATAAATAAAGGAAGCTATGTTAAAAGGGCAAACATATTGGAGCACTGAGACTTGATGAAGGCGTTAAGGAAATCCCTCCTTATTTTTAAAAATTGATCTGTTATTTTAAAATATGCTTTACGTTGAAATGAAATTGAAAGGTATCAACATGTCCATTCACAATTGAAAATTTTGCGTTTAAGTTAAATAGTTTGAAAAATAAAATTACAATGAAAAGTATAATTAGCTCATTTTGATGATAAATATAGATCTAGCTTTACTGAAATAAATTGCAGGGTTGCCACTATCTTTTTTACTACCAAATTACCTGTATTTTCGAGCTTTTCTAGAAGTAATTTTCATTCCTTCAGGAATCTTATATTTAAGAAAAGAGTAATAACATTTTATTTTTCATCTAACTGACTGGTATAAAGTCATGTAACTTATGTTTAAAACCGGATTATTTCGTATTGATGGGGAAATACATCTTCTGTCACTTCACAAACCCTTTTAAGGGGTAGCTAAGACTTTTTTAATCAGCGTGCTTAATTCTTCAGTTCACTTTTTAGTACCTATTCAAAGACTTATTGTTTTAAGCTTTCAGTTAGAGGTCCCAAATTAACAAATATTCCAGTATTTTTACTAGATTCTGATATATTCCTTGTGTTTTCCCAGGCACAAAGAATCCCCTGTGTTTTGTCGACTCTTTCGGTTTTCCAGGTGCTTGGCAACCATGATATAGTCAAACCCTTTTAATATACCTAATTAAAGATTGATTTAGTGGTTTTGATGCCATGTGGTCCTAGACATCAGCCTCGTAATGAACCGAATGGCAGGTTTTCTGGAGATTGAAGTTCGTTGCTCAACTGGTCGCACTTGGGCAATTCCATAGGTGATTTGTCACAGTGGTTTCCTCAGCCTCTCTCCATGATAATGCGGGCTCATTTCCTATAAAACCACTCTTATAATCCCTATATCTTAGAGTAAGTCGTTAATAACCATCGGGTTGAACGAATAAATGGTAAAAATAAGTATCTCCGTGATACGGTATGGTGGTTAAAGGGTCACATCTTTACTAGTGCGTTTGGGTGTAGCCAATATATTAACTCAAGAGCTTCTCAACATGATCGTTGGCAGCGTTGTCAAATACTTCACTTTCGCAATAGTTTGGAGCACCGATGACAGGGAGATTGTAGTTGGATTCTGGTTGGGTGTAGGTTTTTCCTGAGTGGTTATAAGACTCTCCCTCCACGCAAATGCAGGTGCAGTTACTCTAAATTCAACCTTCCTCACACCTATCACATTAGAATAATTAGTATATAAAGGCGTATAACCCAAACGGTTAGTAAGACAGGGAGCTCAGAGAAAAAAAGCTTCTCTTTCTTAGACCTCAATTGCTTATTCCCACACTAGTACGTGTATGTACACATAACTACTTAATAACATGATAGCGGTATTTTATTGTTCAAAACTCTTTCACATATATTTCTAGAATGTTGTGTACAGAGTAACAGATACTATGAACTCGCTTCTTCCACCTTGTAGGGTAGCGTAACAGCTATTACTAGCTCGCTGTATCGACCTCTGAGGTGTACAACAAACGCTTGAGATTCCTGCAAAGATAAAATTCAATTATGTTCAGGTCTGATGATTGAACTGGCCATGAAGATGGTGCGCCTCCTTCTATCTGTCTTATTACAATGTATTTAGTGTCAAGGTATTCTCTGAGGATACAAGATTAGTATCTGCTAGAGGATCATCTTGCTTCTTCAAGTCCACAGTGACACACTTGCCAATAGTCCTGGCAGCTAATGAAAGATGGCCATGAATACGAGATGGATCCGGATGGTTCCGTTATAGAGCATTGGAGAGCAAAGTTAAAGGGGTCTTAGGGTTCGATTCCCATGTATAGGTTGTCATTTATAGTTCGATTAGATTTGATTCCAGTATTTGGACTGATCCAGTTGGTAGCCATACGTATACCTCAACTTGCATACGAATGGACATATCTCACAACTATAATACTTTACTAGATCTACCTTCACGTATTCATACACCAAGTAATGTTATATGTAGCTTTCACTTTTGGTATAATATATTCTCACTACCTATATAATAACACTATTAATATAGTAGAATGTAATCAATGTTGGGCGTAAAAAGAGATATTTGTATTTTTTTTTATAAACGCTCTAAATGTTAATTCGGGAGTAAATCGAGCTGTAACGTCCCATACCCACATTATTTTGTTCCCATATCCCGGGTAAGAGCCCCTGTATTAGCGAGTATAAGTCTCTCACATTCACCACACTGACAGCGAAACGAACCAATGGCAAAATACTAATTACTCCGGCGTTAATCCTCTCAGAATTACAGCGTAGAGAATCGTAATCTAAAAATCCGAACAAGGGCTCTAATCAATCCTGAAGCGTTCTCGACGTCATTCAGCTGATTGGCTCAGATATTGAATTATCACACCTATTCTCATTCGCGGTCGAAAGCTTGTTTGTTGCGCTGATCTTCAGGCCGGGATTGACCAACCCTAAAAGAGTGGGTGTGGGTCAAAATGTAGTTTTCCCACGCTGAGAAAATGGCGAGATGTGAGTGATTCGTAGATTACTAAAGTGCGATTCCTTGCACTAACGACCCTACAATACTTCGTTATAATCCAGCATATTTTAAACTTAAATTGATTTCAAATTCCATGACGTTTCCTAAATGTAATTAATTTATTTTATTTTTTTACATTTTAAAGCCTAAAGTTCCATGTTCGATTTCCCTTTCCAGATGTTAGTTTTTAAAAAAGAAATATTTTTTCATATTAGTGCTATATTGATGTCATTGCACATAGCATTAAATCAACATTCATGTTTTATAATTAATTTCTTTTTGTCAAAAGTGAATTAACAGAAATAAAAAATAAAAAATCCAGAGGAATTTTATATTTTTAGAAAATTAATATAGTATATATGTAGAATTTATTCTGAAAGGTAAGTTTAATTATCCGGTTATCTAGCTCATGTGAATATGTTTCTCTCTTAGTTTAACTAACTGAGCGTTGCAATTTTTACGGCGCATGTTTAACATGCACTTATTCAATCGGTTATTATCAGCACACGACTTACAAACTAAATTAACTCCAGGACAAAGGTAGCATCCAGCCTTCCTGTCACTCCTTGACTATCAGTAGAAGAGTACACTGATAAAAAAATAAATGCGTATTTTAATGTTTTTGTGCCCCTTTAAGTTCCAAACAACACAATTTATTTTAATTTGAGCAGCATTTGAGTAAATGTGAAACTTTGTGATACATTAGGCTACTTTTCTAAAAATTACAATGTTAGTAAACTGCAGTTATAGTAAAATTTGGCAAAAACATAATAGTTCGATTCCACTGAATTAAAAAATAACAAATAACAAAAAGGCCAACCAAACTAATCGACTATGTACAGTGCTGTACCTTATTCGCATAAATGACACAATTTCCTTTATTAATATACCAAATAGATTATTATTTCCAAATGACTTGAGCTTTGTTGGAAAGCGTACTTGGCACTTCACTAGAAAGTCGACGTGATATTTAGATATAGTTTTTATTCAAATAAATACATATTTAATGTAGGCTTACTGCAACTGTAACTGCCTTAACTTGCATGGAATCGTGATAAATAATAGCCAAGGAGTTACCAGATAATAACAGTATTTATTTTATTTGATATATTGGAAATAGATGGTACACAATAAATATTACAAATGCCGTGGTACCGCCCAAGGCGAGCCAAGTTGAAGATTTTTAGTTAAATATAATATATAATAAAAAAGACTATAATTCAATATAAACATATTATTTAACTAGTATGCTTGTAAAGTTAAGTTTAAAGTGAGAGACAACTGTAACTACCATTAAGGATAGCGAACAACAAGTTACGACTCAAAGGTCTAAATGTGAATTAAACTCTATTTAAAATATATAGTCACCTGGTGACAATAATTTGTACTATTATAATGTATTTTGAGAAAATGTAACAACTTCCAAATATAATAAACCCGCTGCCTAGCGGCTAAGGTATTTTGGGCTGTACAATAATTAAAATCCCAAAAGGACGCAATGTTCGCATCATTTACTAAGCGCCTTACAACCATACGCTAAAAATACGTACCCTAACGCAACTGAAGTTAAGATACATAGTAAATACTATTCTTGGAAGTATCTTACAATCCTAGCAATGTTCAAATACATCAAAGTTGAATAGAACAGCACAAAAAATATATGTGCTCAGCACAAACTGGAGTTTAAAGAAATTGAGTGATAAGCTATAAATGTATGGAACCCAAAATGTTCCGCCTTCCCATAGCGATCTAATGTAATTCAGAGCTCTCGAAGATACAAAGCGCTACGCTAAAAGTCTAAGAGCTTCCTTCTCGCACAATCAAACATTAATTTCCAAATCAATAATGTTAATGAGCATATCGCTTATAGTTAAAGTCCTCGATTCCCACATGATTAAATGTAAATTTAGACTATCAAGGAATTATTTACTCACACCAAACCTATTTGGTTTAATCACCACAACATAGCATAAGTTTGAAACAGTTAAAGTTAAAAGCACATATATGAAAGTTAAATAGCTTGGTCCCCACATAACAATATGTACATTTAAACTATCTAAGTAAAACATACTCAAAATATATTTTTTTTAATCAACTGCTAACCAGAGAGATGGCAAGAGCGCAATTAGACGCAAGCCGCCGAGCGGCAAAACAGAAGTTACGTCATAGGATAACGGAAGGTTCCTTTAGCAGGGAAAATACTAAAAAATACGTGGTTGCAAATTAACCACGCTGATACAAAAAAAAACATAGAAATTTAAATTACTAAATCCGAAAATAGTAATTTTGAAAGGTTCCCATAATATAAACGAAAGATAATTTGCTGCTCTCACCTAGTAAGCCAGTGATACAATGAGTAACCATGTAAAAGGAATATCGCAATATATAGCCGACACAAACACTTGACATGCGCACAGAGAGAGGAAAAAGGGAGGGGGGAAATGTAGTGGAAGAGGGGAGACGCTTAGGAAGGATTGCAGTGACTAGGAACTCGTAGAAACTCCTGGAACCATCCAGGCGGCGGAAACGGAAACTAAACTGGTGGAGTTGCCGTCACTATTTTGTTTCTGGGTGGGGCTTCCTTCACGAGCAGACCGTTGGATCGTGTCTCCATTTAGTCTGTGGGATTGAGTTCTAGGAAGAGAAGGTTGCGGCACATGTGCTCCAGTGTTTATGTTCAACAATCAGAGGGTGAGTGTTCTCCCATTTGATTGAGCTTGTTATTCTTCTTTTTGTAACATCGTTACACAACAAAAACCATTTATTTTAAATGTTGATAATGGGTAGACCTACACAACAGGACGTTCTATTTGCAAATGTTAAATTATTTTTTTTGTTTAGTATTTGGCTATTGGCATATAAAAAATTATAGATTTTTTTTAAAAACCTTTTAAAAACCGTATTTAATTTTTTATACGCATATGTGAAATTTAGAAGGTTTGGGATCGAAAACTGGTTAAAAGGAAAAACCAAAGAGAAAAAACCCTTTGATTAAATTATTTTCAGTCGTACACCACAAAAAATGAAAAAAAAAGACGTGTGGTTAATTATTTTTAAAACCACTTTTGTAATTTATGGTATTCATCCCCCAAATAATCCTCTACCATGGTTTGGCTGAAAAACGTGCTTTAATCAAAAAGTAATCCTCACGTAAATCCCATAGTTGGAATGACATTACAAATGAGTAGGACAGAAAACCGCTTGTAAAAAAAAATGATAGCACGTATCGCTAGGTATTTTGTGAATTAATCGGTAGCAACTCTAAACGGAGCAACTTAAAAACTAGGTTCGTTGTTTGTCAAAAAGAGGTAAGTATTTATTCCTCAAAACACGGTCGTTTTAATCGTTTTTTGGGGCATCCCTACATGCACTGGGGGGAAAAATTTATGATTAGTTACATTTTGGTTAAGATAAAAAGTGGATTAAATTTCAACTGAAAAAATTGTTGTTCAGAGATATTTTATAAACAGTTCCTTGATTGGCTTAAAACGAGTGTTAGTTTTTGTTAGATGACATTGGTAAAAAAATGTGTGTGTGGTTTCAATAAAACTGAAACACGTCTCAAGTTATTTTAACTATAAAGCTTATTTCATAACACTATGCCATAGCCACACGAATGATGATCAAATTCTGAAAATTAACTAATCTTGCACGGAGCTAAGGTCAGTATTATTACTGTTCTCACAGCAACAAAATTTTGGCCAAAATAAGTGAAATATTGCTATAGAATATACATTTAGTTCAATCTTTATACATATATAGTAAACTTGTGAGTTCTTGAATAAGCGTATAACCCGAACGGGTAGTAATAAGCACTGCTAAAAAGTACCACAAATCATTGAATGTATACCATGGACATCTTTGAATTTGAAAGGGACTTTCCTTCTTTATATAAAAAAAAAGTCATGTTAAAATGACACTACGGTCATGATAAATATTCAAAAACGTTTTCTTCTACTATGCGTAGACCATTAAGACGAGAATGTAAGGGACGCGAGTAAAGATCAGTGTTTTTACAGATTTCTATCAAAATATTTTTTGATCATAATAAATAAAATATTGCTCCGGTAGAAACATATGGTTTAATTTTCTTCACGTGATGATGTCAATAGTTGTTGAATATCTGTCATGAGCGTAGCGGTAGTAGATGACAAATGTTTCACCGAAGAGCAAAGGTTGTCATTAAATTTCAGATAATCCTTTAGAGATATTCAATAATTGTTTAAGTCGCCATTTGAAGAAAATTAAACTCTTTATGTTTCCATGGGAGAAATATTTTATTTATTCCAGCTAAAAAAATATTTTAATATAAAAACTGCAAAAACACTACCCATTTCTCTCGTTTGCTATAATCCCAACTTAAACTTAACGTGTCTACTGAAACAATATTTTATTTTATTTCGCTAAATATAAAAACTGCAAAAATACGGACTTAAACTCAGATTACTTTCCACCCTCTCTCAATCCTCAAAACACGGTCCTTTTAATCGTTTAAATGTCAGCTCTACAATTGCTGGAGGGGGGGGTTGTAATTATTTTTAAGACAGCATNTTATCTTGTGGTTAAGTTGGGAATTAAAATTTCAACTGAAAGCTCTGGTTTAAAACGATTATTGTGTCCTTGTTTTTTTAATACAGCTGTTAAGTTTTGTCATGTTGACATTGAAATAGGTCTTAGGATATGTATCGTTATTTAATAACGCTCTATTCCATAATTTACTTAAATGATAATCATATTCCAAAAATGAAGTAAATTTGCACGTAGTTTAAGATATCAGTCCGACAGTACAAGATAATAGCTAGCGTAAATATTTTAAGACTGTAAATGTGCGACTGATTCAATGATAGTTTATATTTACTGACTCTTTTATAGAGCTTTTATTCTAATTATGTTATTATTTGTTACCTTCTCTAACGCAACGTGGCAGCACTGTACCACAGAAGTAATAATTCTAACGTTCACTATTTTCCATAATCAGATTTAATCTTTTTTATGTGTTGTGATAATGGTCGCAATTGATGTCAAACGTTAAAAAAAAAAGTTTAAAACGTCAACTTTTTTTAACGTATTGATCTTACTTTGCGACCGAGAACGTGTTTTAGTTAATTAACTTCGATTATTAAATTAGAAACTGCTCAGAAACTAAAAGTCACACAAACGTGGGTTGTATTGTTTTGTTTGGAATATGTCTTAAATAAACGCATTTTTACCCATGATTATAATAAATAGCATTAAATAACTACATAGTATCTGTTAGAAATAGAGCCATAACGACCGAACGGCCGTCATCTTTTGGCAAAGATAATTCCAGCTATGCTGTATGGTGAGCACAATGACCCCTCCGGCTATTAATCTAAGTTTTCTAGGGTGGAACCGCTCCTTTTTTAAACTAAAGTAGTTCCTCATTTGTCCTCGTAAGGCTGAGTTGATCCCGTTCCTGACCCACTGCTTCACAGAAAACCTGGAAGCGCCTGAGGTCGAACCCAAAGCCTCTCTGGATCTGTAGCTATGATTTATGACCACAAGACCACAGAGGCGATCAATTATATATCATAGCTATTCATAACACAACAAACACTGTCAAGACGTTTATTTCCCTTCATCTGAACTCATTGTTCTACTTAGTGTAATTTTTTTTTTAGAGTCGCTTGTGTGCAGTGTGCACGTGGACTATATTTCAAGCTCATCACGTCTGATTTACTAGTACTGGTAGGGGTCGGAGCTCGAATCTCGGCCAGGTGTACTAAGAGTGGTTTTTAGTAGATGTTTCATTCTCACTCCGATCAACTATCAATTTGGCTAAGTGTAAGACAAATCCTCAACTTCGCCGAAATACATCAAAATAAAGACAATAAATAAATGTCCTATCAAATTTACCTTATTTATCCCTGTCACATTAATTTAATCAAATACGTAAAGGCCGGGGGGGTAGTAATATGCTAAAGATAAATAAAGCTCCAATTGTAATCTGTATCGAGAAAGAAACATTACCCTTAAATTGTTTTACTTTATTTGCACCCCAAAATTTGTATTTGATATTTAAAATAATTGCATATTAATTTTCTGAGTCCATGTTAGTCTTATTACAACACCTACCCCTCTTAAATATTTTGACGAATTGATTTTTTTCTCATATAACTAATGTTCTTCATATAAAATCAGTTTGAAATTCTAAAATAAACATTGCTAAAGACATTCCACCATATTTCATGATTTTGTAAACAATATATACGTGTTTATTAAAGTTTGACAATTTAAAACTAAAACCTCAATTATATATTAATTAACCATCAATAAATCAATCTATCTATTTGTATGTATAGTCATTGCGATTTTCCAATCCCATATTCCTGTTAATGTGACTGTATTTCCTCTCAAATGCCCTCTATTACCTTCCCCTGCCTTTAATAAACCTACTTTAAACGTAATCATAGTAATAGGACACTAGCTAACTATGGATTTTAGGTACTCTTAACGTGCCTGATGGCAGCCCGAACGTAAGCTCGCCATTCGACCCTATCCTGAGACACCTCCCTCCATCTATTCGACCCTATCCTGAGACACCTCCCTCCATCCCTTCGACCCTATCCTGAGACACCTCCCTCCATCCCTTCGACCCTATCCTGAGACACCTCCCTCCATCCCTTCGACTCTATCCTGAGACACCTCCCTCCATCTATTCGACCCCATCCTGAGACACCTCCCTCCATCCCTTCGACCCTATCCTGAGACACCTCCCTCCATCCCTTTGACCCCATCCTGAGACACCTTCCTCCCTCCATTCAACCCTATTCTGAGAAACCTCCCTCCATCCATTCATTCCCAAAACTGACATCCAACCTACTTAGAATCATTTTCACATTATTCTCTCACCAACGTTTTGGTACGACAAGGTGTCTGGTTTCTTCAGGTTTCCCAACTAAAATGTTGTGTGCATGCCTGCCATCACCCGTAAGCGCCACATGACCGCTCCACCTCAGCCTGCGCTCCTTGATAAATCTTAATGTGTTCGGGGATGCATACAAACATTGAAGCTTTTCATTGTGTAGCTTTCTCCTTTCTTCTGTTTCTTTATTCATCTTGAGTCCAAATATCATCCTCAGAACTTTGTTCTCGAAAACTCTCAATCTATTCTCCTGGTATGGAGTGAGAGACCACGCTTCACATCCGTAAAAAACAATGGGTGAGATTATAGATTTGTATATTCTCAGTTTAATATTTCGACAAGATGAGACAACAATAGCTCACAAACTGATTGTGAATGAAAACAATAAGTTTAAGTTTAAAATACACAAACACATATCTATTATTATTTCAGACACAACAAAACATATATATATATATATATATACTTATATTAATTTACATTTTTTATACATCAACATCCTGTCTATCTGGATTAAAATCAATACCATTTATACATAAATATGGTCTTGGGCTTGTGCCGAGTGTTAGACGTTGATTGTCGTATATAAACCATCCCTTCTGAGAAAGGCTGGTTTTAATCCCGTTTAGGGCAGAATTTAATTTTAAGGTGGGATGAAAGGGGATGCGAGAAAAAGTCAGTGTTTTTGCAGTTTGTACGGCAAAACATTTGTTTGGCCAAAATAAATAAAATCTTGCTCCAGTACAAACATAGAGTTTAAATTTCTTCACATCGTGACGTCAAAATTTCTTGAATATCTGTTGAGAGTGTTCTGGAATTTAATGACAACTTTTTCTCTTCATTTAAAAAGTTTGTTGGATAATGTCACCATGCTCATGATAGATACTAAGGATCTGTTGATATCAACATGTGAAGAAAATTAAACTCTACGTTTGTACTGGAGCAATATTTTATTTATTTTGGCCAAAAAAAAGTTTTGCCATAAAAACTGAAAAAAACACTGACCCTTTCTCGCATCCCCTTCCAAACCCACCTTAATGGAGTGCGAAAGCGGGCAAGTTTAAAATGAGTCGGTGTTTATTATAAATAAGTTCCAAAAAAAGACGTAATAATAGAGTGACTGTGGAAACAATAATTATAATATCATATGATTGCTATATTGTTAAATAATTCTTCTTTCAATACAGAATATATATATTAAACATGTTTTTATTGTTCGTTCTATTAACTATTTTAATTATGTATCGTCTGTATAATTCATTTATTATTAATTTTCCCGATAATGTGACTACATTAATGTCATATTTTAAAATGTAATTTATTTATTTATTAATTTATTCATGAAGCAACTGTAAAAAAAAAATTGTGTACAAGTTGAATTGGTTTCGTTAAATTATAGAGAGCGGATACAGGCTGGCAACAAAACAACTAAAAAATATTCCAAAAATGAACCCCAATGCTATTCATCGTGAACATCGATTTGATGTATCATGAAAAGCTTCTTAAACGCTTTGAATTTTTTTTTTTTTTTTAATAAAAGCCAACATTTCCCTCTTTTTCTCCGACTGAAACCAGGGAAACCACAAAAGAAGCACTCTTCACCGTGCAGTTCTCTTTAACGTCAGCTGTGTCACATGTAATGTGCCCGCTCTCAGCTTCTCTTCTTTTTTCTTTTTTTAAACAGGAAAATGCTTGTCCCGAATATCCCCCCTTTAACCCCTCAAATGCTCTTCCTCGTTTCTTCCCCCAGACTCCACTGTGGAGGATTAAAAATTCATGAGAATTAATTAAAGTGGCATATTTAGCGTTTTAACTCCATTTACAGGTTTTTAATCTAATTTCGTGTAAAAGCATCATTCCCTTTTCTCTCTAGCTCTTAGTTCCCGCAAAGACATACGAAAGTGAATGTTTAGTTTAGAATGGCTTCCATCACTTTAAATTGAGGACGTAATTTCTTCAGATACTAAAACTAGCTGGTTCGTTTGACGCATCATGAGCCAATCTTTGTAATGACAGCAATAAATTATTGTAGCCTTCATATTTTGGAAATGTAAACTTTGAAAATTTATTAAATCTAGATCAACATCAACCGCTTCGGTGGTCGCATGGTGTGTAGCGGTTAGCAACCTACAACCCGCGGGCCATATATCCAGTTCACTTTTTTTTTTTAGTACCGCGTCTTACTACCCGTACCCTAATGAACTATGAATTGGGAAGGTTGAATATAGAGGAAGTGAGCCCACATTTGCGTGGAGGGAAAGTGGAAAACCATTTAGGAAAACCTCCCCCAGTTCACCCGAGTGAGATTCTAACCTCGATCTCCCCGTCCTCGGCAGTTTAGCTCAACACGAAACTAGCGCGTTAGCTAACTAGGCCACTGAGGTGGGTTCCAGTTCACCTACTTATTTTGTCTGCCCCGTAAAAATACTTAGCAAATAAACAATAGTATTAATAAAAAATAGACTAAAAACCATATAAATAAAAATATCTATAAAGAAATAACACCATGGTCACTGGTATGAAGCAGAGAAAGCGCTTTAGTTGTGCTGTCATCCCAGCTCGCGTCTAATGTTTGGTCCTTAATATTCTCTCTCTTTGGAATTATCTGTGACAAATTTACTAGTGCATTTTGTCACAAGTTTTTCATAGCTTCTTCACGTTTTATTTATTATTCAAAATGGCTGATACAGAAAGTGGGAAATGAAAACAGAATTTAATTTATAATTATTATCAGAGAAATGCAGATAAAAAGACATGCATATGTAAAGTTTGTAAAATAATTTTATCAGCTCCACGATGTAAGTAAAGATTAAAACTTTATTGATAATTTACTAAGCTTATCAGTAAGCCTGTGTGCATTAATTAATTATTAATATAGGCCTTAGTTAACAAACAGGGAAATGTTCTTGGTCCTTGCTACTAAAAAGATCTAGATTATATAAAGGTTACTTCAATTAAAACAGAGTTTATTTATTGTGATATAGTATAAAAGTAGACCTATTTGCTTACTAATTTTATTTGTTTAAAAAGTTATAATTCCATGAACTAAATAGTTGTTCTTTATCTTGTTGCAGCTACAACAACAACACTACAATAACATATAAAAAAAATACTACAGAATTAAGACAGTATGAAAATAAAAAAATAAAAGTTGGATCTCCAAAATACAAGACCAACCGCTCAAAAATGGAATCAACTCACTATGGAGGAAGTCCTATTCAAGAAAACAAAGCTTGCTTCTAATGATCCCAAGTTACAGTCCTTCACTAAATGTATTGCTCTCATGTTGACAAAAAGCTTTCTTCCTTATACTTTTGTTGAAGAATCGGGATTTTTGGAGTTTGTGGCTAATCCTAACATTGCACCTCAATACGAAATTCCATGTCAGACAACTTTTTCAACCAATTATGTACCAAAACTTTTTGCGTATACTCAGATTAAAATGAAAGGTGTCCTCAAATTATACTTACCGTCTCTTCTCTCCCTAAGTATCACTTCAGATGGTTGGACATCTGCGGCTGTTGGCAAGTATGTGAGTGTAACTTGCCATTATTTAAGAACTGACTTAACTTACTACTCCTTCACAATGGACACCATTTTAATGAATTAATCTAAATCTAGTAAGAACATTACCACTGCAATTAAACTAACTTTGGAGGAATGGGAAATACCAATACAGGAATCAAGCATACCAATCTACTGCGTCACTGATAATGGTGCTAATGTCAAGAGTTCTGCTTCAATTTATTTTACTCATTGGCAGTGCTTTGCCCATACTTTACATAATGCTATATCTGATTCAAAAATAGAAATTCCAGGAGTTATCACTCTGTTAACAAAATGCAAGGCAATAGTGGGTCACTACCGACACAGCAGCTCAGCTTAACAGAGACTTCAAAAACAATTAAATATGAAACAGCTGGGGGTAGTTCAATATGTTGACACAAGATGGTCTAGTGAATATACCATGTTAAAGAGGCTGATTGAAATGCAGGGTGCATTAACTGCAGAGCTGGCCAGCCCAAATAGCACCAGCGACTTGACTCTGCTTACTGCACAAGACTGGAGATACATACATGGGCTAGTAGAAATGTTACAACCTCTTGCTGAAGCAACAGAGGAGTGTAATGAGGTGGACTGGATATAACTAGCTCAAGATAGGTATAGGGTGTAATGAGGTGGACTGGATATAATTATCTCAAGATAAGAATAGGCTGTAATGAGTTGGACTGGATACAACTAGCTCAAGATATGGATAGAGTGCAATGAGGTGGACTGCAAGATAGGGATAGGTGGGGTACTTTAGTAAGTGCAGCAATCAACTTTCAAGTTCCTAACCTCATAGAGTAAATAAGTAACCTTTGGACCCTCTATAATAGATCTAAGGTTAACTCTTGACATTAATTTAAGTCTGGGCTTAATTATAATAATTGTATCTTAATCGCGATTTTGATAGTCTAGAAATCATTTAATAAATTCACAATTTACATAAAAATAGCTTATTTAAATTACATAGCATAATTTCCTATTTTGATTTAGATCATATATTAACTTTTTTCATGCCATAATTTGAATTAGGTAACTAACTATCCCTGCTTACTACTTTGGTTGGACCGTATCTTACCGGTCATTTCTTTCCTACCTTCTTCACCTTGTTCGAATTTTCAACAATGGGAATCTGCCAAATGCAAACTGTTGAAAAAGAACTCGGAGGCTTCTTTGTTTCTGTCAGTTAGGTCAACGCTAAGGTGTGGTCAGCTTAGTGACCCTTCCTCCCCCCACCCACAAAGGGAAGGGAAATAAATTAACTAAAGGATTCCTATATATTTACAACTTACCGATAAAATGTACCTCTCGAGCTGTAGATTTGCACAAAAATCCTAAAACGTCTGAGCTTACGCTAGGATTTGTTATAAGGAGCCATCCATAAATCACGTAACGCTTTGTGGGTAGGGCCGAAGGGTGGAAGATGGGGGGTGAAGGTGGGGTACATCAAAGTGTTACGTAACACAGATTTACATTCATTACTCTCTATCGATATTTCGAATGCGCTAAGGTGTCACTGTCTGCCCGAAATAACCAACTCCAAGCACATGTGAGGAGTGCATTGTAGTATTATATATTTTTGTAAACTTTCACACATATTTTGTGTGAATTATTACTACTTGAAAAGTAATATATTCAAAACTGTATTTAAAAAGGCTATTAACTTTCCAAATACTTGTCTGTATGTGTAGTTATCCATAAATAATAATAATAAAACTAATAATAATAATAATAATAATAATAATGATAATAATAATAATAATGCTCTCTGAAAACGTTTATATTCAGGATTTTAAATAGACTTAGAGAAGTATTAAATCTGAGTCCCTCTTTTGGTATCACAAAAACTTTCTTACGAAATAGTGACATTCACTCTTGGTGAGAAAAGTTACGTAGCACAGGTTAGGGGATGTGGGGAGGGATTGGGCTAGATGTCTACATGGTGTTACATGGGTGGACGGGGGGTGGGGCTAAAAAGGTAAGGAAAAAAGCGTTACGTGGTTTATGTATGAACTCTAAGCCTTGTGATTATTTGGACGAGCAAGAAATTTGACTTACACGATTTTTTCCTCTGGGAATGACTAGAAGTATTTTAATTTATGTTCATTGGTTTATCTTATAGCCAGGTATTAAAATGCTTGGAGATGAGGGTTAGGAGTTAAGTGATCCACCTTCTGAAGAGTTGGAACGCTATTTCAGGAGATCAGATGTCTCGTAATATTTAAATTTTAAATAACGGTATATTATTTCAAACTATGGTTTACGCCAAAATGAATTTGAAAGAAACACCACAGAAAAAGAAACACCACAGAAAAAGAAACACTTATAATTTGAGTTGAATTCATTTTTAAAATTGATGTAAAAATGTAAAATTACCTTGTTTTCAATGACGTTTTAAGTAAATCCACGCAGTTCTGCGTCTAATGTCACGTGAATAAAAAAAAACGGATCTAGTAAACTGCAAAGTATAATATATCTACTTTTATAAGCTTAGTTCTGATAGTTAAAATTATGAGAGAATGGTTTAAGCGATTCTGACAAACGAACACTCATTTTAAAGGTCAAAGATCCAGAATGTCATAAAATATAATAGATTCCAACGAAAACCCGATTTTTATAGCGAATTTTCAGATTTGCTAATGCGTGTATACTGTCTCAACTGTACATTCATTCTTTGTTTAAATCGCCATAGAAACCGCGATATGTATGATTGTATATTGATAAATAAAATATTTCTTTTTAGTTAAAAATAATAACTAAATTCTTACTTAAAGGAAATGGTGTAAAAAATAGAGAAAGCTGGTAAAGATATCTTTTTAAAGCTATCATTGTTGTATGAAGCGGGAAAACGGACATTTTGCTTAAATTAAACACCGTAAGCTCAAAATCAATGGAAAGTTGATAATCTTTGATGAATAAACATTTAACGAGAAAGTTGAGTGAAGCTTCATTATATAGAACTTGCCCACTAAAAAGTTTTAAACAAATTTTAGCACATTAATTTGCAACCATCGCTGCATCGATCCACTAGTTGTATTAACTGTTTAAGTTATTTGAGAAGTAATTTGTCGTTTGGAAGCGTCAGAGATGGGCTTCCCATAAATACCGCGTTGTATTTTATTTTATTTTTTCCAACTTTAGGAAGGGGGTACTTTAAATAACTTGATAGTCTGAAACCTTAGCTCAGTCGGTATCGTGTATGTCTACTGAGCTAAGGGTCCCGGGTTTGATTCCCGGCATGTCCGAAAGATTTATTATTGTTAAAATGTAGATTTACTCTTTCACAGTGATAAATTTATGGCCGTGGATCTAGGTGTTGTGTCCATTCTAGATTTAAGTTAGACTCGTGTGCTGATATAATTAGTCAGTTCAGAAAGTGCACGTTAAATACCTCAAATAAATTAAACAAAATGAAAAAACATAATTAGATGTGATGCCACATGTTAGGAATTTTCGTTAGTCATTGTCTCGTGTAACTGTGTATTTAATAAGTTCGCTTCGACTACTTTATTCCAGTTGTTATCATCATTAAATATCCAATAAAGTAACGCAAAATCAACAAGAAGCCACCAATTATGAAACGTCAAAGTTATCTTTAGGCATTAATCTTGAAAAATTAAAATTAATATTTGCAATCCATCAAGAAATACCTTTCAGGCGGCAGTATTTGATTATGATTATAAAGGAGGTTTTGATTTATAACACACAATTTATAATAACCATAGTATCTTAGTAATACTAAAATGTAATATGTAATTGATATTAAAATATAATCCCTTGACACATGTAGTGTGAAAGTCTAAAATAAATCATCGCGTGTTAGTTGAATAGGATTTAAGCATCAATCAGCTTACAGAGGCAATAAAACATAATTCACCTTTAAATTAGTCTTGATTTAAGGAGCCCCTTACAAAGCAATTTTTTTTATAAATAATTTATTAAAATAACTGATTTAAAATAAGACAAGAAAAATTTACCAAGTGGAAATATTTGGAAGCTGAAAACTAAAAATCAAACAATTATTTTCGATTTAAATACAAACATGGAAACCACTTTTCTAATAAAATAATGTATGTAATATACAGTACTAAATACCCTGTTCAAGAATATCCCAGGGATTAAGCTTTTAATAACCTTATATATTAATTTAATTGAAAAGTATCGGCTCCAGTCTATAAAACTTAGATTATTTGCCGGAGGGTTTGTTGTGTTCTCCGCAGAAGTTGTCACTATATTCGCTAAAAGACGGTGTCTGGTATGGCTCGATTGCGGGCTAACAAATTCAATGTTTAGCACTATACAAATAGTGGGCTGTGAGTAAAGTTTATAAAGCTAACGTATTTTCCTACACTGCTTTGGATAGTAGTTTTTACTATAGGATCTATAGGATAATATTCTAGGAAGAAATCTTTGGATACTTTTTTGAATTTTATTTGCACTAAATTTATTAACCATTCGGATTATTCACCATTAATTATAATGATGATCTAAGGCGCTGCTCTCAAAATGACCTAGACTGACTAAGACGGGGAGATTGGGGTTCGATCCCGATCGGGTGTACTGAAGGTGGTTTTTCCTTTTAAAAATTTTACTCCCCCCCCTTACGCAAATTTGGATACACTTCTTATAAATTCAACCTTCCTAATCCCTAACAAATTAGTGTAATTAGTACATAAGAGTATAACTTTAACAGATAGTAAGACGTGGTACTAAAAAAAATCCTCAGGAAACATCTGACTAGGATTCGAGCTAAGAACTCACCTTCACCGGAAAACAAGAATAGATAAGCTTGAAGTTTAGTCCACGTGCGCACCAATTCGGGTTTTAAAAAATGTAGAAGCAAAAACATTTAAACCCGTTCTCGCAACTAGAACGTTTATTTTAATCAATCATAGGTTTGATCCCCCTTAAAATGAGTTCCCGCTAGAATTTTTTTCAGTCATAAATCACTTTTTAATGGTCAAGTGTCTTGAGAATATTTGATGGTATTATAATCTTGTGTTGGATTGACTTATCAACAGGTTGCAGAGTTGATTGTTGAAGTAATCAACAGAGAAAACGGGCGTTCCTGGGGCGAGACGGCTAGTAATGAGAGAGTTGTCAGTAATCGTTCACGAGCTCGTTACTCATTTCAGAAGAGCGGGGGGTTCGGATACAGAGCCACCTAGAACCAGTTCCAAGACAAGACCATATTTATAATAATGAGGGGCTGAGAACAAAGAAAAAAACTGTACGACACAATCGTAAAAATTTACTCATAGCGTCTAGGATAATTTGTGACAACATTTTCAAAAATCAGTTATCATTTAGCCTCGAGTGAATATGTGGCCAGCCTCTTGGTGTAGTGGCCATCATTCCTAGCTCCTAATCTAGAGGTCCCGGATTCTATTCACGACGGTGCCATAGGTAATATTTCCTAAGGGAAAACGTTTCTATAATTGTCGGGGTCCAGATAATTTAGCTTAAGTTAAGTTTAAGAATCTACTGGCACCATATAATCACCATAATCATCATCTCATCGAGCCGAGGTCGCCGTACCTACAACCTACATGATGTCCCAAACTCAGAAGAAAGTTACATATCCTCCACTGCCAGTATAGTACCAGGAATGCCTAGCCTACAAACTCTAGAAAAATAGGCCATATATATATATTATTAAAACAAAAAAATACTCTAAGTATGGCATGGAGCCAGTTCTGAAAGGCNAAAATACTCTAAGTATGGCATGGAGCCAGTTCTGAAAGGCCTTATTTGTACCAGAATTATAATATATAGAAATAAGTATTTTGATAGGATAAAGGGACTTCTAGAAAAGGCTTCGTACGAAAATCAAGGTATATATATACTTTTATTGATCAATTAAAACACCCTCAGATACCAATTTTAAACATAATAGCTAAAACAACCTTGGAAAAATTTTAAATGTTCAAAAATCAGCTATCAGCCGACTACTCTTAAATCGTGGTTTGACCATCCATCCACTTGATATAGGGGTCAGCAGGATTCCTGCCTACTAATCTCGAGGTTTCCGATTTCCGATTTCCGATAGTACCATACGTATTTTTCCCTAAGAGTAATTGTCTCTATGTTCGCAATGGTCTGGTTAGTTAGGCTTAAGTTAGGTTTAAGACTGGCACCACATAATCATAAAAATCACATCATCTCAACGGGGCGAATTAACCGAACCTACACGATGGCACCCCAACTGTAGAACATATCCGCCACTGTCAGTAGAAGTGCCGGAATGTCTAGCCGACAAATTCTGGTGGTATACGCTAAAAAAAAAATAAAAAAAAAAATAAAAAAAAAAGACCTAATACCTCAATATCAAGTTCGAAATAAATCTGTCAAACTGTTTCGGCTCTGGGCTCAGGTACAGACAGATATAGAGACAGATAAACATATGGAATTGTAAGACACGCATTTTTTAATTCGGAAAACATAACATATCAATATTTAACATTATCTAGATCAGAGGTGGGCAAAATATTGTTCAATGTAGCCACACGTGTGAGGAATTAGAAGTTAAATTCGCCACACCATGTAACAATTGAGAAACTATTTTGTTCAATCGAACATAAGACAACACACGCTGTTTGGATAAGTTTATTCAAAACATGTTCTCTTTGACTACTCAGTTACAACTGTCTTAACCGCAAATAATAAAAATTGTTCAGATTGAAAATGTAAGGCGATTTAATGCGAAATTTGAATATAGCTTTGTCTGACAAGTAGCATAAATATTTGCTGAATATCTGAACTCAATGCACATTTGGAATGCCTCCAATAATATACAAGAAATATCAAGCTACAATCAGCATACGCCCTCAGGAAAAAAGTTTTATTTTAATGTACGTGCTGGAAAACTCAAATTCGCCACACTTTGACGGTCAATTCACTACTTGTGGCATTTGGTGAGAGAGTTGACCACCTCAGATATGGTGGTAGAAATTTTTCATGAATACGATATCTTATATTAAGATTAAAACACCGGTAGGGTCTATTATATTATAATAATTTATGATATACACTTTCTCAAAATACCATATTCTCCAAAAAATTGCATTTTCCAAAATAGATATGAGATAATTAATTTTCAAAGAAAATTTTCTATTTTTGAAAAATTGTCATTGAAATTTTTTTCTGTAAATGTCTACAAATGTTTTTAATGGAATGAATACAATCGAGCTATAGCTCAATTTTTCAAAATTTCACTTGTATTTAATTTATTACAAGGAAGTTAACACCATAAAATTGTCAAATAAGTTACAATAACAACGATAACAGTCATTTTCTCACATTCAAGTATCCAACATGGTGCTTGGTTGTTGAGTGGCCAAAATGTAACTTAAGTAGGGGTTCCTCAGCCTGTCTGCTTACGTTTTAAGAACCAACGAGAATGCAAGCTTTGTTATTTGTTGTTAAAATGAGTATGTTCGTATTTTCTAAAAATTCATTTCTATTAAAATCCTACTATTTCTTGCCACCACTGCTGCGTCGGTCGATAACCAACGGTAACAAAGGTTGGGGCAGTGGAAGTAATACTGTAGTAAATCACTCCCTCTCCTAAACACACATCATGGACAAAATCGTTGCCCGCAGCTATGCGAAACGGTTCGGCGTGGTCAAATATTTTTTAAGTTAAACCTGAGTCATCCAAAAAATACCATGAAAAATCGACGAGAGCACAAGCTTTTACTCAGGAGATCCCCAAGGGAGTTCACTGGCAAAACCCCCGTGGGGTACGGAAGCACAGACCCTTGGAGAAGGAGGTTATGATAAAGGTCTTAACATTGCTCATAATCACTTCTTTTTTTTTCAAGCACCGCGTCTTACTACCTGTTCAGGTTTATGCACACTTTTTTTTAAGGAAGGGTTGTAATCGTGAAAATCTCGAGATTGTGATGAATGTTGGATGACGTCTTATGTGCTCCGGAACCCATAAAAAGCTAGATCTTACCTATCATTTCTGTCCATACTGTAAGAATTTTTATTCTGTCAATTTATATTTTATTCAGTTTTAATTTATTCTAAAATGTTTATTTATTTTGACGTGACTAGCACGCTATGCGGCCAGATGTCATACTACATTTAATTAATTTTTTTTCAAACTTATTGTTTTCAACGGACATTGCATTGCGTCGAAGGAAACACCAAACAATTATAGTAATACTTTTATCAGAACAAGAAATTTACTTATTTACCGGGTTTTTGTCCAAATATTCCGTCCACATTTTAAAACAATACTGCAGCTGTAATTTTATGTTTAACATCTTCTACGAGATTCTACGATAATCATAATGGCCGCGCTACACGAGGAAGAAAGAAATGGACTGAAGCAGTGGGGGAAGGCGGGGGATGTGACTACACAGATACGTCATCCAATCTCGTACATTTTAATTTTAAAAGGCCCGTGAGGAAAAAAATAAGAAATTGAGTTTATTTACAAACAATGATCGCATGTAAAACTGTCAGATATCAGATTCTGCATCCATTTAGTTAAAGATTCAGATTTTTTCAAGATTCTTAATTATCATTTCTTCAGCCCCCCGCTACCCCCAAAATATTCCTTGTTTCTACTTTAATTTCACATATTTATAGACATAATTATATTTCAAATTTAGAACTTAAATCCGCGAGATTTTTGGGGCCTCTACGAGAAATGCCGAGAGGCAGGAACTGGAAAAAAAGAAGCGGGACTGGCGTCTTGGAGATAAAGAGATGCCACACATTATTTTTAGTGTAACAAAAATTGAAATTTTGACAGTTATTTCTTAAAATAATCTTTCAAGTGTTCATCAAAATGACTACCAGAGACTCGACGACAACTTTAGACCCATGGTAGATCTCTGCAATGACGATTCTTGGACTTTAGTGAATTTTGGACCAACTCACAGTTTCAACGACGACCTCCCAGAACATCTTTTGAGGTGATATCAACCATTCTTGTTTTTAAGTTTTAATATCTACACAGCTTAGACCTCACTACACAGACGTTATATTCTTATGAACCTTTTCCACTACAGTTTTAAGACTTATTTTTATTTTTTTCTAAAGTAAAAATTACATTTATTTATTTTCTCAAGCTAATTTTTTTTAACAATGACTCTGGAAAGAATCTTTTGGCCAGATTCATTCCTTCGACACGACTGCAATGTCTTATGTTATATTGTACCTTTATTTTAACTATTAATCTCATAAAGGACATCTATTAATTAGGTGTCTCAAGAAATTATAATATTTTTATTATTATTTCAATAATAATTATCCACAAAGACTGGACTTAAGATTTTTTATTAATACCTCAAATTATTATTGTTTTTGAATTAAGAATTGTATTTTAGCTTTATAATTTAGCAGGCGTCTGTTAGCCAAGGTAAAAATTTTAGATTGACAATTATGTATCAAAGTAAAACTTAACTTTTTTTTTTAAGCCAAATCCGTTGTTAAGTATGTTATTTATATTATCATCACCATCATTCAATGTAATCCACCCTGTTATTATTGTTATAAAAAACACATATTTAGCGATGTGTCACCTGCAAGCAGTTCCCATGGATGCTGACCTTGGCCGCTGGTATTGTTGTAAGCAAGGTGAGTCCATTGTTGACTAGGTACAATAAAGGTATATTTTTTCCCAACATGACCCAGAGGTCCTGAGAGAGTCTCGTATTCGATTTTATGCATTATTATTATTATTATTTTAATTTTCACCCCGAGATAATAAGTTTTGTTGTTGTTGTTGAATGTAAATGTTGGTTTTGAAACCAAATTATTGTATTCATTCTAACTCTGAGATAGCCCACCATTCTTTTATCATCTATTTTATGTAGTGTTTTTTTTAATGACGTTACTGGACTTAAAGTTAATAAATATATAGATGCCCTTTTTTATGTTTCCCCATCTTTTCTATAAAATACATTACAATTCATCATTATTATAACGTATATAAAAAAAATTAAAATATGTATATCTTCTATGTATGTATTGTGGTGGAAAATAATATGTAAATATATAATTTTTAGATTTATTGGTTATGAATAAATAAATGTTATTTAATTTATATATATATATATACTGTTGGGCGCCAACTACCAACTCCTTTTATTTCCTTAGATAGGTAGATTTTTTTATTCAATAAATTTATCCCCAGAAACTGCTCAGTGTTAAGACGAAAAACCCATTCTCTCAAGACCCCTGGTGGACTTTACCTAAAGTTTTAACTTAAGTTGGACACTTATAATAATGGACTGCATATTTTCATAGAGAAGATTATTATTCTTGGCATGAACATCCAACCTATTGAAACTATCTATAAATGGAATGCAATGTTCAAAATACAATGTGCATTAATATTATAAATAAATAAATTACACAATGAAAATTTTACTTTGTTTGTAATTATTGTTGAAGAGAAAAAATAATACCTTTAAATTAACCCTACCTAATAAGGCATTCCTCCGATGTTATAAAATTAATAAAAGTATAGTTAGGGCAGTACTTAAAAATGTAAGATTCTCACTTGAATTGTGATTGCAAAATAATAGCTATTAATTATGATACATAAATAGTCTTTTGGATGAAAAAACACCAGGTTTGAAATATTTGTATAGCATGTTAAAATAATGAGTTCTTCAAAAATGTAATTTAAACTCCTAGTAACTGGATGATGCTAGATGATAAATTCCGTCTCACCCAATAATGTATACTGATGATCCCTGGTAGCAATTCTTTTTTTTTTAGTGACTTATATTTTATAATATCTTCATGAAAACTCGTTTATCCTTCCTTGAAAATCAGCCATTACTTTTGATGCAGTTTTTATTGCCAAAAGTCATAATTCCCTATAGAAAATTCAATATTAAAGGACGGCCCAAACTGGGTCCTTCCTTATCTTTTTTACAATTTGTTCGAGTCAACAAAACAAAAACATAAACAATCCACACACATGTTCTTTCTTTTTTTAACTAATTGCCGGCCTAGGAGAAAATTAGTTGCTGAAATTTATAGCAAAACCAAAAATCTTAACTCTTTAGACAGTGAAAGTATTATTTTTTAAAAAATAACTTAATATTATAATTTAACAAATAAACATAAATCACCTTTAAAATTAATTTAAATTTCGCAAAAAAATCCAAAACGAGAATAATAATCTCTTCCTCTATGGGCAATTATTTCTTCAAATGACAGCCAGATGTTGTAAGCGTCCAAGAACATAAAATAAATTAAGATCATAACAGTTCCGAAATAAACCCCTCTCTAAAGCAGATAGCGTTAAAAACACCTACCAACAAAAATAATAAACATGGCGGGTTGGCAGTTTATGAATCAAAATAAAGAAAGAAAATTTAATATTGTGAAATAAAGGTAAGTAGATTATATATATATAATATATATTTTAATTGTAAATAAATAATTAATATTCGACACTTTAGAAGTTGTGATTTAAATTTTAAAAATAAACAGTAAAGTTGCCAACGTAATTACTTATTTGAAAGACTGAGTCAACCGACTATTAAATTTATATTATAAGTAATTATTTTAGCAAAAATAACATTACAGTATTCCCAGGGCTAGAGCTGAAAGTGTTTAGTGAATTTTATTCAAACTTGGTGTTTAGATGTTATTATGTTCATACCTTAAAGCATTTTTCTTATTTTTACTATAGTCTTTAAATCAGGATTAGTTAACTGACGAGTGATTTTTGAAAATTCGAAATTTTTCAAAAATGGCTATCACGATCTGGTTAAAGATGGATAGCTTAGTAGTACTTTACATGATAAATACAGTATATCATAATAATTGTGTTTTAGATCAAAACAATTTAAGAGTCATTTACTGGACACATCCTTAGTCATATAAGGAAAGTTTGAGGGAAAGAGGAGCTTAGTAAGAAGGAGGGTTCAAATACTACTAGATGACTTGAAGGAAAAAAGAAAATTCTGGGCGCTGAAGGAGGAGGTAGAGGACAGGACGGCGCATTGGCGGTCTAAGTTCAATGATAAAATAAATGATCCTGTCGTAAAACAAGACACATAATAATAATAATAATAATAATAATAATAATAATTTCAATTTCAATTTCAATTTCCTTTATTATAGTGCCGACCAACAGTCGTAAGACCTATAACAGGCCAGCACTGAAAAGCACACAAGTACATACCCTACAATACATACATTTACATAAGAAAACATGATAGACAAAAAATGGCCAAATAATGCCATATACCGATAAACAACCACGAGACAAAAAAGTAGTTAATAATGATAAGAATAAAAAGTAACATTAAAAATAAATAACCAAATAGTGGTTAAAAGCAGTAACATTATGCAAAAAATAGATCAGAATATTGTAAACTTAAACAATGTAAACTTAAATAGTATTAAATAATATAGGCAGAACCTCTACAAGATAAATTATTGATATGGGATATCCTTAAATAACTCTCTGAGTTTAGCTTTCCTTTTATGATAGAAGTCGAATTCGACAAATCTAGAATTGGCGCTATGGATACAACGACCTATAGGGCTTACCTTATAAGAGCTATTGATAAAAAATAATTTTGGATTACGAGAAGCCCGAGAAGGGATATGGACGCCTACATGATCAAGGGCAAATTTGCAAGAAATTTTATTATTGAAAATATTAAAAACAAAAAGGGCATCACAATAAAGTCTACGCGAGGAGAGAGTTTGGAGCCCTAAGAGGTTTCGAATTCTGTCATAATCATAATAAATCCGGTTGATAAAGAATAATAATAATAATAATAATAATAATAATAATAATAATAATAATAATAATGACCATAATCCATTCTTCTTGATGGAAAAATATTAAATAAATACATATATTTTCAACTGAGAGAATGTGTTTAGTTTCAAGCAGTATTAAAATGTAATATTAATTTATTACACTTTGTACTATGGTGTACTTGATATAGCCTGGGAGTAATAATGTTGAATCAATTAGTTCATAACCCGGTAAAATTTGGAGTATTAGTTATTAATTTGAACCTTAACATCTATAAATATCTCCAATTAAATCAAAATCTTTCAAAATGCTTTCGAATGAATTTACTATACCTGACTGTTCCTTTAATTAAGGTACGATATATTTTATTTAATCGTGTTTTAATAAAAATATTTTCGTTTGATTCCTAATGTATATTTTATTTATAACCAGTAGCGTAGCTAAGGGGGCGGTGAGAATGGTCCAACCCGGGCGGCACTTTTGGTCTACTGCAACCAAAAGAAAAGTTTTTATTCTGCCGGGGTAGTAGCATTCAATATTTCAGACGCAATTTTATTATTTACCACTAAAATAAAATTATGTAAATACATAACAAAACACTTAAATCTCCCTATCATTCAAATTCTTATAAATAAACATATAAAACCCAACTTTGATTTCTTAAATATATCTATATAATATCTCAACATGTGGTGGAAACTAAATCCTAAAATTTTCGAGCATGAATCCAGTGCTGATCAGGTTCGGGCTTTCACACAATGGAAGGAGTTGGAAATTAGAATCAGACATAGAGCAACAATTTATAAAAGGGAACAAAAAGAAGTTAAAAAGGAAGTGAGGAAGTGGAGGGAAATACTTTCAAGATTGTTGGATATGATTAGATTCCTAGCTAAACAGAATTTAGTCTTACGGGAACATCGAGAAGGAATTTATTATGAGACTAATGCTTAATCTAAATCAACGGAAAATAGAGGAATTTTCTTAGAGTAACTTCATTTGTTGGTGAAATTCGATCCGATGCTACGTGAACATGTTCTAAGAATTAAGCTGGGGGGAAAAGTTTTCTAAATTCTATATGACACCAACTATTCAGAACGAGTTTATAGAAATTTTGGGAGAAAAGGTAAGAAACAAAGTTATCGAGCAAGTAAAAGAATCCATGTACTTTTCTATGATATTCAACAGCACTCCTGATATTTTTCATAAGGATCAAACGAGCCAAGTTTTGCGCTACGTTATGATCAATGGAAATAAAATGAAGGTAGTAGAATCATTTTTTGAGTTCATTGAAACAAAAGGTAAAACCACCAAGAACTTTTCAACTATGATTTTGAAAAAATTAGAAAACGACGAAATTGATATTCAAAATTGTAGAGGACAAGCTTATGATAATGCTGCTTTGATGGTAGGTCAACATTCTGGTGTTCAGAGACGTATCAAGGAACTTAATAGAAAAATATAATTAGTCTCAAGTAAAAATCACACCCTGAATTTGGCGGGTATTCATGCAACTTCTGTTGCTGGGAATCCTGTTTCATTTTTTTGGAACTGTGGAGAGTTTGTTCATGTTTTTCTTCCTTGAACCATTGCTGGGATATTCTGTCTTCAGTCACTGGTCAAAGTGTCAAGTACGTAGTAGAAACTCGATGGAGTGCAAGGGGAGAAACTGTGAGTATTATCTTATATATATATTCGAAAATCTTAAGTGCTTTAGAACAGCTAGCTTGTGATAAAGAAATTACCAGGTCAGATGCTGGCTTGCTGCTTGATGCATTACAATCGTTTCCCTTTCTGTGCTTTCTTGGCCTGTGGGAAACCTTCCTTCTAGGAATTAATAACACACAGGCCTACCTTCAAACAAAAGAATTGAACTTAAAACAAAGTTATATAAAACTCGAGGCTTTGAAAGGATTTTAACTGAAAATATGGACGAACTAGTTAACAATTCAATAGCCTACGCCAAATAAATTTGTGATGATCTTGGGATAGTCACGGAGCGTCAACGTTGATGTAGAAAGAAAAAACGTATTGCTGGTTAAGAATCATGAGATTCTGAATTGCCGTTCGAAACTGAGCTGATAAGAGAAATATTTTATTCGCTGTACAGAGTGATCCAATAAATTACTCTCAGATTTCAACCACTTCATCTTCTTGCTGAGAAATATGCCTTTCTCACTCCGTCGAATCTTTAAATGACAAATACGAGTATCATCTAAATAACAACTACTGGTACGAAGACATTTATAAGGACTTGGGAGTTTTATTGTTGTTTATGTTGCTACGCAAGACGAAACATAGACGTGGAAGGAAGATCCCCTTGAACTTTTGCAGTTTATTAAAAAAATACAGTCTTGGGAACTCAGTTCCAAATATTGTAATACTTCTACTAACTTTTCTAGCGATTTATGTTAGTGTTGCTGCCTGTGAACGGAGTTTTTCTGGATTAAAATTGATCAAGAATTACTTAAGATACACAAGGAGTATCTTACCGTTAAAAAATCTTGCCGTACTTTCTATCGAACAGCAATTAACAGACTAAATTGACTTCAATAATACCATCGACAATTTTTCTAACAGAAAAGCAAGAAAAATAACATTGTAGAGTGTTATAATTAAATTGTTCACTTCAGAAACAAACAAGGTGTCTTATTTTCCCACCTATGCGTCGTTTTGACTTTTGTCGAAGTATATGTTGTGTATTGAGAGGGGCGGCAAACTCGGGGACCGCCCCGGGTGGCACCAACTCTAGCTACGCCACTGATTATCACTTACAGTTCCTACTTCCTAGATGAGAAAGTAATATTTTAATTAAATTAAGTTAAACGTGTAGATTATATGCTATGTAAACAAATAACATCAATATATTGAGAATTAAACAACAATGTACCTATTTTTGTATTGTTTGAAGAAACCATATCAATAACTCTCAAACCGATTATAAACTGGTCCAAGAAAAGCGATTTGAAGATAGTGTGGCAAAATAATTAGATATTATTAAGATGAAGTTTGTTTATGTGTTAGTAGTGTTAATCGTAATTTGTACGTGCGTCTTGAAACCTAATTACGGAGCGCCAATCCGATATACCTCCCGATTCAAAGTTGTAAAAAGGTAATTGCATCACTCTAACTTACTTGCGTCACACTCTCTTTGTTAAAAATACACAAGAACAAATTTAATATATTCTGGAAAATAATGATAGCATAAAAACAATTAAAATATATCAACAGTAGTTAATACAGGCTCATATTATATCTATCGAAACACCTACTGTGTATCCTAGTTAAGAGAAATTATGCATTGATTACGTGTTAATAATCCTTGCACGCGTAAAAAAGTGATTGATTTTTATTTGAGCTGTACATTAATCAATGTGTGTTAAAGATGGTTGTCGTCTTCGGTGGTCTTGTGTTAAAGTTCTCGCCTCAAACTCAATGATCTTGGGTTCATACCCAGCAAGGGTTGATGGATTTCTTTCGAGCGATAAAAATTCGTAGAAAAACTTCCTTTGTAGGAGAAGTAAAGCCGTCAGTCCCATATCGATTGTGGCATACCTTTCCCGGCAAAATTGGTAGGATTTCGCTCTTGCTCATAGAAATTCTCGTGTTCTTATCTAATCGGTTGGTTGAGGAAGGGCACATTAAATATCTCAAATAATTAAATAAAAAATATTAAATTAAATATAGATGGTTAGATAAACGTTTTTTTAAATGTTTCTAAATAAACTCTTTGTTATGTAAGTTAGTATGAAAAGTCCGACCCTTTTAAAACACATTTTAGATTGATTGTATTTACGCATAAATTAAATATAATTATAATTTGAAATCACCCATTTATTGCAGTTTGATAATGGCTATTGTTTTGTGATTACAGTCAGGAAATAGATGCTGGACTTTTCATCGATCCGACTTTAGACGAAGATTGTTTTGAAACAGAAGGAAATGATAAGGTATATGATGGATTCTTTGACGAACCGATAGGGATAGTTAAGCTGCTGAATATGATCGGTAGCTACAGTAGAAAGTTGTATTTGTGTATGTACAAACACAAGGTTTATGATGAGGCACCCGATGATAATACAAGAAAAGTAGGTGTCTATGAAGATCCTCACATGCGCTTCGTTCCACTTGATGAACAGAGACTTTATTCCACTAAACACGTCCCCCTCGAAACTCACCGAAAGATCAAAAGGGACAGCTTAAGAGAGGAAAAAGACAAGATTAAATACCACCTAGTAGGCATCACAGAAGGAGATAAAACATCAAGAAATAGATATAGTTGTAGTGGAAGACGAAGAAGATTGTGGATGGATGGAAGAAGACTTATTTGAGGAACCAGAAGAGTTTGACAAAACCTCTTCAAGATATTTGCGTCTCATTTATGCCTGCTTCAATGCACCTACAAGTTTTATCAATGAATTCAATAATTAGCATAAACAATTAATATCCACCATTTCCTCTCTACAAATTAAAGGGGGGGAAATATTATTTGTTTAATTATATGATATCTATATTGTGTTTATGAATTACACAAGCTAGTAAAACAAGTTTAATAATACCGGTGTGTTTTATGTTTAAGCTTTTTGCGTATTTTTACAGCTGAGCATTTTTGTTTCTGGTTTAACAATAATTAATTGTATGTTATACTGACTAATCAATTTTCATTGTAATTATATGTTAATTAAGCTGTTACAAATACAATTTAAAATCAAACCAAAATATATTTTTGACATTCTTATTCTATAGATTTCAACTTGTAATTAATTACTTAATTCAAAAACGCTACGTTGTTATTATTATACTTCATCACATAACTTGAGTTGTAGTTTACTATGTTGGCTAAATTGAAGTTAATTTTAAATTGTATCCAACAATTGAAGGGGTTAGGGCAAAAACATGATAATAATAATTTTATGAAAAAATTTGTCATAAGTGAATTCTGGTAGCCTACTTTTTGAACTAGGCTTAGAAGCTGTTTTTAAAATAGTCAATCAAGACCTTGAGGAAAGCTAATATCAAAGAACATTTTATTCATATTTTATAGCTTATTTAAGAAATTTATAAACATTCTTTAAATTGTGACTAGTTGATATCTTATTTTTTCTTTTTTTAAAATCATGGAGATTCCAATGTATTTGTTGCTTTATATATATATATAATTGATTATTAAATAAAATCATAACTATTTAAAATGCGAAATATGATGAATATGTTCCATTCAGACTATTTCAACCGGTGATTTTCTAGAAAAAAATTATTGTTGATTTTATTAATATCTGGTATTATAAAAAATATTTGATCACTTCTCACTTTAATTTTTAATATAAACTGTGTACTTGGACAAAGACTGGCTGTCTCGTTGACGCATCAAGCGTCAATTTTTCATTAAGAACGCTCAACTGTAACCTTAATTTTGTATGTAGATGTAAATTCAATTAGAATAGATATTAGTTTTATATTTCAATCCCAAATTGAAAACTTCCCCCTTTATTATTTTTCGGAATTTTTATAAATTGTGCACTCTCTCGGTGTATAATCTTTCGTTTAATTTAAATTATGAAAATCTGTCGGGAATCATTGACGAAAGGGAATACCATTGCGTTTTAAATGATATATATATTTATTACTCCTTCTAAGATGACAAAGACAAATATATTTTTAAATAACGCTTTGAACTTTTTTTTTGTACATTTCACCTATTTATTTATTTTAAAAACTCCTTGGCGTCAAGCCGCAAGCGAGCAATACCGACCGAGCGGCCGCCGCATGTTGGGAAAGATAGTGCCAACATTTGGGAATAGAAAGTGTCATGTGGTCAGCACAATGAACCTTCCAGCCATTAATCTCAGTCTTCTAGAATGGAGCTTCTACTTCCTTATTCAAGTAAATTGGCTCCTCAATAATGTCCTCCCGAGGCCGAGTTGACCCCGTTCCAGAAAAAATACTATTTCTCAGAAAAATTTGCAAGTGCCGGGAATCAAACCCGGGACCTGTGGGTCTGTGGCCAGGACATTTGGTCACTAGACCACAGAAGCGATTTTACTTAATTAAATAGACTAAGCTATAACAATAGTAATATTAATGAATAGAATAAAACATACTCAAATATGGAAAAATTGTGTTTATATTTGTTTTTAATTCGTGAAAATTCGCGATTCTCTCATTCTTAAACAGTTTCACAAGTCGCCTTAATATCTTGTATTTTATATGTAATTTTATTTTTTAAATTAATATAATTTCAATGTTTACATTTATCTATCTTTAAAATATAAGTCTTTAATATAAACATATAAACTTAAATTCTGGGGTACTTCATCTAAAGCAACAAACAACTAAAAGTTCTAAATAAGAAATTTATGCGAACATAGTTTACATAATATATAATTCAAGCTACATTACGCGTGCGTAAAACCAACAAATTCCTCCTCCCCTCCCGTCCCCACATCCGATCTTTTACGCGTTGTTTTGCCAGTAACGAGCTCCGGCCCACTACATTATCTTAACAAAGCGGAACACAATTTGGCCGCGTTCCACTGTGGCCCAATCGTTAACAGCGTCTGAAGCATGCGGCCGACACATGGGTGCACGTTTAACCAGAACAGAATTAATTTCTCACTCTTTGACGAGTAAACAACACCGGCCTGCCAACCTCCGACAGTCATATTCTCTTTGTGGGGGCGAAGGAACAAGTCATTTACCTCTGCAACGTTTTGAAACTAATGGAAATTTTAACAATTTAGCGACTTTAGATATGAGTGCTCATAGAGTTTTGATTTTTTCAACTAAATTTTATAGACATTATGGCAACATAATAAGACTGAAGCGTATTTAAATATTATTTGTACGCCAAGAATGAGTCTATCTCTGGATTTGACATTATTTTACTCTCATTGGAGGGCACGCGGACCAAACGTCAAACTCATCTAGTCTAGTTTGCCGATGAAGGGGAGGTTTGGGATCGAATTCCTGTGCATTCTACTTAGGGAATTTTATCTTGAATAGTTTTCCATTCTCCCTCCATTAAAATACAGTTAAATGTAACCTCCTCATTCATGCCCCATTACTGTGGTTAGATATTCCGGACAAAAAAAAAGCAACAAATGAGGATAAAGCTTATGTTTAATTATCATTAATTTTATTAGACTAATAAAAAGTACGAGCCCAGGATATTTGGTAACGACTCTATATAAACCTGAGTGTCAGTATTTGTCAGTTAAGTTTATTACGTTTATGGTTATTAATTAAGTAGTCTGAGAGGTGGAAATGGGACACATAGATGGACACAATGTAAATAGAATAGAAAGGTAGCGTCACTCAGAGGTAATTTAACTATGTCATTGCTTACGTCACCAACTACACAACAGTTATATTTTAATAATGACACCACCAAACATGAACATTTTTTAAAATAATAAAATAATAAGAGTAATGATGATAATTGGACATTATTGTGTATTTTAAAGGTTAATTTACTATTTTAAGTTCCAAAATGTGACTTGATTTTTAACAACTAGGTTTGTATTCCATAATAGCTTTGTGTAAGTAGCGCTCTGGCTTATGTAATGAGTGACGTCACAAGCTAATCCAATCAGATGTAATTCTCTATCTAGCACTACCTTATATTCTTTTTACACTGGATGGACCCATCTTTGAAATGTGTATATAGATAATTGTTAAATCCGAAACCTTAGCTCAGTCTGTAGTATGTCAGTCTACTGAGCTAGGGGTCACAGGTTCGATTCCCGGCCTGGCAGAAAAACTAATTATTGGTGAAATGTGGGTTTACCCTTTCATAGTGATGAATTAACGGGTGGGGACTGGATGTTGTGCCTATCCCAGTCTTAAGTTAGAAAATAAGGCATATGAAGCTACGATAGGCCTAGCAAGCCGGTAGTGGAAAATATATGACTTGAATAAAAAACTTACTTAGACACAATTTGGTAAAAGTAAAACAATCTAGATTAATATTCATTAAAAAGAGAGTAGGCGCTTAGGAGCAAACATGCACCGTTTATCATAACACGTCAAAAAGTGTAAATAGTGGTATATTGAATATCAGTCTAAAAACATATAGAATATGTATTCGGTTTAACCTTAACTAAAATAAAATTATTGAAAAAAAAAATTTCAAAACTTATCAAGTCGTACAGAGTAAAATGAAGCGCGGCATTGTTAAATCAGGTAAATGGTCAAATCAATCATCTAGAATACTTTTTATTTGTGCTATTTATTTCGCCATCCTGATGTCAGTAATTAATTTGTCAATTTGTGATCCAACTTTTCCTTAAGTCACTGGTATACTTTACTGATTATAAATAATTCTATATTTTCCCGATGTCCAGGATATTTTTATAGTGTTAATTTGGTCAAGCTGATTATTGGAAATTATGTTTTCCATTTTAAAATGTTTTTGAGTAGGCCTACCATTATTCTTTGCTTTATCTGGCTCCAAATAAAAAAATGTATATTTGAATAATCTGATCTTGGCATTTACTACTTGCGTAGTATTTGTAAATTGTACTTCCAGTGCTGGCCTGTTATAGTTTATGTTGATTATTTTCACTTTCTATCAACCCCTCAGAGAAATGAGTATTGTGAGCGTCAAAAAAAAACAGGGATTTTGATAAATGTTGAAACTGAAAGGGTAGTTTTCAAGATCCCGTCTGTCTCTCTGTTTTTTTGTATCTCGGCCTAGAGCCGAAACCATTTTACCGATTGGGAATAAGCTTGGTGTCTAGGGTTTTTATAAGGTTCACCCAAAGATCTTTTTGAATTAGATATCCAACCCTAAAATTAAGGATAGTTTACTTACAGGTGAAAAGATGAAAGATCGATTTGTTCGAAATTCACTTTAACAATTTTGATTAAATTATTTATCTAGACAGTGTGTATCATTATAAACAAAATAGGAACTTTCATTTTTCCATGAAAATAACTTTGAGATTATCTTAAAAATATAAGTTCCTCATTTTGATATCTCCGCAACTATGTGAGACATGAAATAACTTATTATTGTAAAGTTGTGGATTGAAGTAATATTAAAAATACAAACCTTTTATTTGATATATATTTTTATAAGACCATTAGGCTCTTAGCTATAAGAAAATATTTTTACTTTCTCGCTATCTTACAGATAGAGAAAGTATTGTGATCGTCAAAGAAATCCAACTCGAGATTTTTATGAATTTCGATGTTTCATGACCCCCCGAATCCGAGAAAAGTGTTTTTTGAATTTCCGTCTCTCAGTCTGTCTGTCTGTCTGTCTGTTTGTCTGTACCTCCGACTAGAGTCTAAACTATTTTGCTGATCGGGCTAAAACTTGGTATCTAGGGTTTTCATAGGGTTGCCCCTAGGAGTTTTTGGAATTGGTTATCTAACCCTAGTTTTAAGGGTAGTTAACCTTCCTAAAGGGTAAAAAGAGAAAAAGTCTATTTTCTCAAAATCGGCTCTAACGATTTTGATTAAATTTCATTTCAAAACATTTATAAATATTAACAAACAAAATGGCTACTCTCAATAATTCGGCAAAATGACTTTAAGGACTCCGCTCTGATAGTTAAATTCTCATTTTTTTATCATATCCCCGAAACTATTTGAGATATGAAATTACTTATCATTGCAGATATGTAGTTATATTTATAATACACATATTTTATCCGAAACATATTTTTATAAAACCAATAACTTTCAAGCTATACACAAATATATATATATTTTTTAACTTTTCGAAAGGTAAAGTATTGCGACCGTAAAAAAAACTTACCCGAAATGTTGATGGATGTCATCGTATCATGGCCCCTTAAACCCTAAAATGTTGTTTTGCAATGCCGTCGGTCTGTGTGTCTTTTTAACCTCAAAATTAAGAGGAGTTTAGTAAAAATTCTTATCTACGCGTTAATTAGGCCTATAACATTATAAATAAACTGGTTATTTTCATTTTTCCATGAAAATGACTTTTAGTTATGAAAAGATACTACTTACGTTTAACCGCAATAATTCTCTAATGCCGTAGAGTAAGCAAATAAGTAAGTCTCAAAAAGTTGTTTTTCCTTTAACCTCTTAGGAGAAATGTTTGTACAGCAGAGGGGCGAATCCAGGATTTTCGTGAGGGGGGGGGGGCGTGGAGGGACGCGGGTGCTCCCATCGGGATCGGGTCGGGGAGGGGTGTGGGAGGAACTTCAAGAAATTTTGACATAGAAATACTTCAAAATTTGAGAGTAAATCTTTAAGTAATTTTTCAGTGTAACGCTAAACTTGAGACTAATCCTCCAACGAAGGGTATAACTCGAAATTTGCAATTAATATTGAAATTTATTAAAAGCAAATAATAATAATAATATCACAAATAGTGATTATTAAGAGGGAAATAAGTTCAAGCATTATAACAATAATTATTATATAAATAGTTTTTTATCTATTCAATATGTTAGACAAAATAGATGGAATTATTCAGATTTCGAGCAATCGAACTTTGTATAGCAAGTTATTTCTCAGTCTAAATCGAAATGTTATCATCATTTTATCATTTCATCACACGATTTACAAACTAGTTTAATTCTAGTATATACACAACATCCAGTCCCCCCCAACCATTCATCAATGAAGTAGAGGAAGTGCTAATTTCAACAAAAACACATTTTTGGACCATGCAGAGAGTTGAACTCGATCTTGTCAGTTCAGTAAGCATGCAGGCGTGCCACCAACTGAATCAGACAAATTAATTATCAAGTAATCTGTTCTGGTCACTATCATGTCTGCACTATTTGGGTAGGGATTTGAAAGAAGTAATTTAGAGGAGATACACACGAATTTGCGTGGGGTTGGAGAGGAAAACAATCAAGGGGAAATAACCATCTCAGTGCAACTGACTGAAACTCGAACCTTGACCTCCTCATCATCGGGAAACCAGAATAGTTAAGACTAATTATTTTATCCGCATGCCCACCAGGTATTACAATATATTTGATTCCGCATCTCTTTCCTCAGGAATATATATATATATATATTCATATATATATTTATATTCATAGGAAAAGCCTTGCTTATCTGACAGGTAAAAATATTACATATTCATACGTCAAGTTATGTGATTTTCAATGGATCTTCTCAAATAATGCTAATAATATGGTAATGTTTTATTAATTTTGGCAGCAAAAAAAAATCGTATTTTCCAAAAGTGTTTTCCTATCAAAATCGGATTGAAGCAATAGCCTCGCCATATTAAAGCTACTGTAACTATGACGTCAGAGTTGTTTTTTTACGTGCACCTTTTGCCTTCAATTCTGTTTTAAGAGCGTAGAAAGATGAGATTGGAGCCAATTATAGAAGATTAGATTAAAAGGTATAAGGTGCGAGCTAGATTTAAACTTTACTACGTGCAAAGAGGACCTATCTACTGTGAATTACTTGCTGTGAAAAATTACTTTCGACGATTAAAATAGCACATTTAGACGGATGATAAATTGAAGTACTTTTTTTATTCAAAATGGATCAGTTTTTTAAATGAGTCCCTAAATCAATAGAAAGCTTTTGTGTGCATATATAATTATATATGGTAAATAGTGGATATCTGTGTATTGTTCACCACCTCCAACTCTAGCCGCTAGAGGCCACAATAGCCGGGAAGAAGGTGGGTGGAATCTATAAAAAATTTAATATAACAAAAAATAGGAACATTTCCAAGTCCAAGAAAAAATTGAATTATTTATTCAAAGTAAGACAACAGAGGTAAATAAATAATACATGGCATCACAAGGCAAACTGTAGATTGTTGAAAAACATATAAATATGGCAGAGACTGCGCTTGCGCAGTACATTTGAGGATATATTTCACAATCTCAAAGTAATAGTAGTCCTTGAAGAAGACTACGTTTGAAACAAAAGAGCTATATCATAAATTATTTATTTATTCATACGAATTAGTCTGGAAGAGACCCAATAATAACCAAAAATCGTTAATATAATAATAAAGAGCTTAAAGAGCTCCTCTACTTGGTCACCCCTGTGACTTCAGACTAAACAAACAGATTAAATCATTATACCTTTGAGTCCTTATTATATTAAAAAATAGCTTAAAGAGCTTGAAATAAAAAGTATAAGGTATCTCTATCATTGGAATATCAAAGATCTTAAAGAGCTCTTCTACACGGTTAAAAAAGCGCCTGAATCACCATTGTCAATTCCAACTAAATCATTAAATGTTAAGATTAAATTTAAATTCACATATCAATTCTGATTAAAATAAATTACACAAAGGTTTGACTTCCTGATATAGCCCAAACTTCTGTGGGACTATTACTTCCACCAACTTTGAAGTAATAGAGAAGATTACGACTTGTTAATATGCAACATTATAATAGAAAACAAAGCAATATCACATTAGAATACCCGTAATTTTGTAATAAAAATAATAATAATATTATGTATTGTCTTAAAGTGGATTATATGTTGTTGTTTTTTTTAATCACAAATAATGACATTTAAAATAGTGGTTCGTTTTAAAATAATAAAATAAATCAAGATTCAAACACTAGAACTTTTGCAGGAACAGAGTTTTTTTTTTATTAATCCTACTATTTCTTCCTTGGGAACATCTAACCGATCAAAATCAAAGAGTAAAGAGAATTTTGTGCTTACTTTTGTAATCACAGCACTTTGAAAATACACTTTGCAAATCGACGTAAAAAGGTGAAAATATGAAGGACTATTTTCTTCGTGTGCAATTTATAGCTAGTAACATTCTCACCAATCATTAAATTGCAATAAAATGGGACAAGTGACCGTTTTTCTAATAAATATATAAATGACTGGATAAATCAAGTCGTTCAAAATTCCAATAAAGGATAAGATAAAAGTCTTCACCAAAACTAGCCTTCTCTCTCTTACCAATATAAAAGCAGCTGTTTCCTACGATCCTCCCTCTGTACCTTCCCCATTTACTTCCCCTCAAAATTTAAAGTGATTTATAGTTCCCAAGGTGTGAGCTCTATATAATATGAATGTCCTTTTACTTACATCCTTTTCATAAGCTTTACCCTCCCACCCAAAGCTCCGTTTTCAATGAGTTATCGTCTAGGAGGGTTTTATCCAACCCCTCCTTACCCTCATACACCTACCTCACCCCCTTGAGATCGGATTAATGACGACATTACGGGTGACAAACGCCCTTTTGAGATGTCACAAGTACTATTTATGGCGCTGATTGCCCGAGTGCTGTGTTTCCTCTAAATCTGAAATAATATCTCATAGAACAAAATACTAGTTTAATTGAAAGTTTTTAAAAAGTATTCCTTGGTGAGCACGCAGGCAGTCTCAATCTCGTTTTGTAATGTATACCAATGATGTGAAAATCGTGATTTTAATCCCAGCCGGGTATACTTAGAATGTTTTTTTTTCCTTGATGATTTCTTATTCTTTCTCTAGGTAAACGCGGCTACATTTACTCCAAATTCAATTTTTCTCATCCCTACCCAGTTGTGTAATTAAATACGTATAGCCTCAACTGATAGTATGACGCGATGTAGGAAAAAATAAATAGTGAAAGAGCCTACCAATTTTGCCAGGAAAGGTATAGTCACATACCTTCCAGGGATATTTTACACGCCAAAATCAACATAGGACCGAACGACGGCTTTACTTCCCCTCCGAAGAAAGTTGTGCTACGAATTTTTATCGCTCAGGAAAAATCCGTTGAACTTGGCCGGGTTTGAACCCACGAACATCAGCTCCTGAGGTCGACATTAGTGTGCTACCAGGCACTAAAAACCCTTCTAGGATCAAGGCAACGTAGTTTTATACAACCAAGAATATACCATAAACCGTGGTCAATCAGTCTAAGGTGTCAAACTCGCATTTCACTCGTTCACCGTTGACATAAAGATCGAGGTTCGAAGCACGGCCGGAACCAATGTCAATGGCTTAACCATAAGGTATTCATCGTGGTTTATCTATACCCATTCCACAACGATACTGATTAATTTCCTGTTAGTCTACCCTCTTCATCCTAAACTTATAAAATTAGTATTGAAAAATATTGTAATACACATTTCCAAAAAAAAATATTGGACTTTTAGCTGTCGGAAACTTGAACTAAAATCCTGCCACTTACCATGACTGCAACTGTGCAAATAATAAAAACTTTATGTTTCTAGTAACAGGCCAAGATTTTATTTATACTATTATGAACAAGACACTACCTATTTGAACGAAAGTATATCTATTTCAGTGTTATCTCGACATTATTTAGTTAGTATGCTTACTTCGGAAATGGTGTATCAAATTAATTAGGGAAAACTCTTATTTCCCTGAAAACTAAAATGATTGTTTCATGTTTAAAAGAGAGACTAATTGATATTCCACGCTGGTTCCTCACATTGATAACCTAAATGCATTATTTGGCAGATTAAATGTAAAGTAGTGCAAGTGACATTTTAAAGAATATCTTATTTTCGGTAATTCTTATAAGCTCACACGACTTGCAAGCTAACTCAACTAGGACCAGTTATTTTAAGTCTAATGTAAAGAGTTATCCTTTTATCAAAAGGCTCTCACCAATATTACATTAGTGCGACCCGTTTCGGTGGTCGAGTTGTCCTAGGCATGACCCTCGCAATAGATTGGAGTTCCTACGATGGGGAAACTTGGATTCAAATCCAGGTTGGGTGTATTTGAGGTATTATTTCTTTAATAGTTTTCCACTCCTCCACGCAAGTACATCTTCTCTAGATTCTATATTACTCATCCCTACTCCGTTAACGTAATATATATTATAATCGCGTATAACCCAAAACATTAACATTAACTTTATAAACAAAACGACTTACAGATTAGCTTAACTTAGGATAGGACATCTTTTAATTACCAACGAGCCAGGAAATATTATTTGTGCTCCTATCTGAGTGCAAATCCGAATTTAACTATCAATTCATATTTAGGTATGTGCCCTCGTGATTGAACAGAGGTCTCCAACGGCTGCAGTAAACCTTTCTAGACATTCAACCAGGGATGCTAATCTGAGAGCCCCTGGTTCTGATTCCAATAGGGTGTTAAATGTATCGTGAAATTGAGTTTACTCTTTTTCACTGAGAAGATAAATTACCGTTCTGGAAACTACGGGGCTGGCTCCCCACTAGCTTACCTTGCCTTCAACTCCGTAGTCTTGGCTTTAAAATATTAGCCAGTTTATTTTTATTATTTTATTTTCTAAACCAGTGTATTTAATGTTCCTACCGTGTTTTAATACCCGTTCTAATTATACGCATACATTAACTACGTGAATTGAATAAGGACGGGGAAGTTAGAATTTAAAAGAAAATGTACCCACGCTTGCTTAGAGGATGAGTGGGAGACCATTTAGGAAAAACCACCCTTAGTACACACAACCGAGATTCGAACCCCGATTCCCCCGTCACCGACAATCCAGTCTTACATGAAATGACGCGTTACACCATGCGACCAGCGATGCGGAAAAAAAGGGTTATTGAGGACTTTATATTAGGGTTTAGATAGGCTTGTGTGTGAGGCTTTGAAACTTTGACTTGGCTTCGAAACAAATATCAGCATCGATTTCACTTAGAAAAATAAATTCCAGCATTAACAATTACGAAGCTAAGCCAATAAAAAGTTTTCAGTTAAGATACTCAACCTATGTTCAGTCAGTACCATTTTTAGTTGATATGTATGATATATACATAAATTAAATCCAATATTACTTCAGTAGGTACGTTTAGTTTAATTTTCTAAACATGTTATTCTAAACAGCTGTTAAATATATTTTATGAATATAGTGGCATTTGAACAGATTCTTTTTAAATGAAAAGAGAAAAGTAATTTTCAAATTCTGAGGTGCCAATAGCAAATATAACCAACCGTACTCCTAGCCCTTATATTAAGTCGTTTATGACCATTATATTGATTTTATTAGTTAAATATATGCATATGTTTAAATGTGTTAACTATCACGCTTTGCCTTTGAAACTCTTCATTAGTTACTTGGGCTAAACATAGGAGCTAGTAAGTTACCTAATAGTGTGTGATAGAAATAGGTATTATTATCTTTATCTAAACTTTCTCTAATGACCTAAAAATAAGGTATTGAACATTAAACATGGGTTCGGTAGCGTTGGGACAATTCTTCTTCTTCCCTTCTGTCTTTGACACGCATTACTAGTAGCTATAGCTGTGAGAGTGTAGGTAAATTAGCAAGAAAGCACAGTTAGCAACATTAAATAACATCTTTCCTTGGCTGCGTCCGTCCAAGCTACTCTTATATTTACACCTATTACAGGTTGGGGATGAAGAAAGTAGAATTTAGAGGAAATGTATGAGTATTTGTGTGGAGGGGTAGTTGTAAATAATTTAAGATAAAAATCGTCAGTACGCTTTGCATTTAAACCCCGACCACCCGGTCCTCCATCAAACAGTTTAGATGAAACAGAAGCTTTTGTCCGTGTGCCCAGCTGTTTGTGTTATAACATATTAATAACGTGAAAAAAGTTAACCACGCTAACCCTAGGCTAATCGAACTGATCATAGTATTTATAAGGTTATTATTATTATTATTCATGATATCCACATATATACTAATTACGCTATTGTATTAGGAATGAGGAAGATTAAATTTAGAGGAAGTGTACCTGTATTTGCGTTGAGGGAGGGTGAAAAATATTTTAGGAAAAACCACCCTCAATACATTCGACCGGGATTCGAACACCGATCTCTGCGTCATCGGCAATCCAGTATAAAACGAGAGTGGTGAGTTAAACCATTCGACCAGCGATGTGTTCTATACTCTCGTATTGTATTAGCATTAGTGGGAATGTGTGGGAATGTGTGGGAATGTGTGGATGTGTGGCGATGAGAACCTCACAGTGATAAAAACACATTTGGAGAAAACCACCATGTCCATCATGTCCACCATGTCCACCATGTCCACCATGTCCACCATGTCCACCATGCCCATCACCGGTAAATTATACAAGACGAGATTGACGCCTTAGACCACGTGTTCAATGGAGTGAGCTCAAATCATAATAACTTAATTTATTGAATTAATTCCTGACAAGAGTTCAAACCGAACGGTTAGTAAGACATGGGTTTTTTTTTAATCCTAACAAAACATTAGAAATATTACATTCATATTGGTGACTTGGTGGTCTAGGGGTAAGGTGTCAGACTTCTGTGCTGAGGGTTCGGATCCCACGTTAAACTGTAGGTCCTCGATTTAATTTCACAATCAGCCTACCATTACACATTAGCGTAAGTGCGGATAGTAATAATAGCCTTTATTTATCTGGCGAAGTTAAGGCGTTAGCCTTCTCTTCCACTTAACCAGTGTTGAATACAACATACACTATTACATTTATTGAAATACAATTTAATAAAGGAATATTCAAAAAAGTAGTAAAACATTCACACACTATTCATACACTCATTTAATGCTCAAGTAGTTTCAAGAAGTCAGTTTAGCTTGTTAGACAAGATAAATCGCTAATCCGCGCACTTGAAGGGTAGTCTAGATGTTAGATGACGAGTAGAGTTATCTAGTTTGTTCCAAGCCTGCGATGCCAGACAGTAAAAGAACGAGCATATGTTTGAGACATACGTATGGGAATAGACATATGTAGAGTGGATTCTAATCTAGTAGCTCGGCTGTGTTTATCTTTCAGAAATAAGAACCGTGAGGATAGGTATTGAGGCTGAGATGTTGATAATAATTTGTGAAGCAATACTAATAAGTGCAGCCTTAGCCTTTCATTTATTCTTAACCAACCCAGTTTATTAAAATACTTAGAAATATGGTCATGCAGTTTTAAGTTGAAAATGTATCGAACACATGTGTTTTGTAGTCGTTGTAGTCGTTCTGCTAGATCGTCTTTTAAGTCATTGTATACTACGTCACAGTAGTCAAAGTGTTGCATTATTAAGCCCTGGACAAGGATAATTCGTACATTTTCTGGGAGAAAATTCTTTAGTCTTCTCAGGGAATGTAAGGAGACAAATTGAAGTTACCTGATCTGTCCAATTAAGATTTTCATCAACAATCACACCAAGGTTTTTAGTAATTGTTGTCAGCTGTACTGTAGCTACTCCTAATCGTATGCCAGTCAGCAGGGAACGGTCCAAATTCAGTAATAGTCTGTTTGTTCCTATAAGAATGGCTTGAGTTTTATCAGGGTTCAATTTAAGTCCATTTTTTTTTTCAGACCAAACATTTATTGCAGCTAGGTCAGTATTTATTCGTTGTATGGCTGTATTTATTGAAGAACGGTCAATGGAAATATATATTTGAAGGTCGTCTGCATACATGTGATATTTACAGTATGACATTGAAGAAGTGATATCGTTCACATATATAGAAAAAAGCAACGGCCCTATAAAACTGAGCCCTGTAAAACACCAACCTCAACTGGGCGCCATGTTGAGAACGTGTGCGTATAAACCGAACGGGCTGTAAGATGCGGTAATAATAATAATAATAATAATAATAATAATAATAATAATACATTCATATTCTAAAGGTTTTTTTAGCACCGCGTCTAACTACCTATTCAATTTTTATGTACTAATTACGCTAATGGTTTTAGGGATGAGGAAGGTTATATTTAGAGAAAGTGTATCTGCATTTGCAAATAGGGAAAGTGGTAGAACAATTTAGGAAAAAACCACCCTCACTACACCCGACCGAGATTTGAGCCTCGATCTCTCCGTCATCGGCAGTCTAGTGTACTGCGAGAGTAGCGCGTTAGACCATTAGGCCACAGAAGTGGGTGGGTAGGCCTAACTATTGATTTCAATGTATGTATGTTTTTAAATATTTTCTTTTCATGTTTGGATTTTGAACAAATAACAATAACATTTTATTGGTTTATATGCTATTACGATTTTGTCGGGTCAATTTGTTGCATAGACCCCAGCGGCCGGTGTCCAATACTGAGAACTATTCTCTGGTGTGAGTCTCTCAGATCGATTCGCTGTTTCAGACGTTTCGGACAACCTTGCAGAAGCCATCTTCTCTTTCCTTGGAAGATGGCTACCGAAAAGTGTATTCAAGATGTCGCGAGCCGTAAATAAATTGAAGCGGGAAAGGGGGAAATTGCAATTTTAATTCAAATTGAGTTAGTACTTCCATCTGTTAGACAATCATAAGACCTTTCTAATGTACTTTATATTATGGTTAAAAGCTCAGTCTCTGTCATATTTAAATTAATTTTAAAATAAAAGTATTTGCTTGGGGCCCTTGTGGGGTTTGAGATATAAAAGTTGTTCTGGAAAGTATGTGTAGTAAGCCTTTCCCTCTTTTTCCCCCTGCATCCTCCAGTAAAATCCTCACAGGTGGACACGCGGACAAAGGTATCAGACTACTCTAGTGTGGTTTGCCAGTTTCCAGGAGGTCAGGGTTCTAATCTTGGTTGGGCTTGTCGGTGTGTGTTTTTTCCCCCTCGTAGCTTCCCGCTATTCTTTCATTCAAACGTAGGCACATTTCCAATCAATTACCTTCTAAACTCCTACTCCATTAGTGTAAAAATCCGGGCATCCCGGATAGGTATTGTGCATTCACGGGGAACTAGTATTTTTCTGACAGTTAAAATTGTACTAAAATCTGTTCTATAGTTAGCCGTTTGGTAAAATATGTTTTGTCACTTTTATAGATAAGATAAATTGTCAAAGGAAAGGAATATATTTGTAACGTATGAATATGAAATAGATATTTAGTAGCTTTTCAGCTGTCAAAAAAACCAAAGTTACCATGCATGAAATATTTATAGAAAAAAACAGTGCATAAAAAATAACTAAAAGTTGTCAAGTTTTGTAAATATTATAAAAACCTAATAATATAGACAAGTATTCTCGTTTATGTCAGTCGATAAGAAATAATAGACCAGTCCTTGCCAGTATACTTTAGGGCCGTAATTTAAGGAGTCAACCAATTTCCCAGTTTATTAATAACAAGCATTTACCCACTTCGGTGTCCGCGTGGTTTAAGGCGCTACTCTCGCAATAGACTAGATTTTCAATGACGGGCAGATCTGGGTTGGATCCCGGTCGGGTGCACTGAGGGTGATTTTTCCCTAAATGGTTTTACATTCTCCCTCCATGCAAATGTGGGTGTACTTTATCTATATCAAGTCTAGCACATTAGTGTAATTAGTAGATAGGCGTATAGCTCGAACGGGTTGTAAGTAGCTGTGCTTAAAAAACCAAGCAATTCAGGTCAAATTAACCCTAAGGGCTGTATATACAGTCGATATTCCAAGGTCAGCCAATCCCCCACTCAAGCTGAACTGCTTGTTATTCATGTACTGGGAAATTGGTTGACCCCAAGATTAAACTATAAATGCGGTCCTTAGTCCTGTCCTTTCCGGGAGGAATTCGACTTTAAAATTCAAAGTGAAGGTTTTTATATTTGCTGTACACAAGTAACGCGACTGTAGGCTTAACATCATTATTCATGTACAACCAGTGCTACGCACGTGTCCAGCCAGCTATTTATTAATTCCTCATGTGGTTAAAATACAAACTCACATATTCAAAATGGATGGAAAAATGATAACTTAATCAATGTGGCTTTTTCCCATCATTTGTATTCCACACACGTAGATGTTAAAACAAATGACTTTAATTATTTTCTATATTTTTATTTTACAGAAAATGACTCATGTTTAACTTTCCGCACTAATATGGATATGTCCAGAGGCCAAAGGAGTTGTTAAAAGGAGTCTTTTTTTTTAACGCGTCTTACTACCCTTTCGATGTATACGCTTATGTAATTACTTATTACGTTAATGGTTTCAGGGATTAGAAAAGTTATATTTATATAAAGTGTACCCATGGAAAACCATTTTGGGAAAACCACCCTCTGTACACCCGACCGAAATTTGAACCTCGATCTCACCGTCATTGGCGGTCTAGTCTATTGCGTGAGTGGCGCGTTAGACCATGTGGCCACCGAATCGGGTTAACTCCTTCCGGTGTGTCATGACATCCCCTCTATTGTTGGATGTCCTTGAGGTATTTTACAGTTATAGGACACTTTTTTAGTCTTGACTTCCCAGGGATATTGTCGTGGACTAATTAACTAGGCTGCTCGACGCTTGTGTGCCTAGGTCACAGAGAAGGAAAGAATTGTCTGTGGCCTAGGTGGAATAGACACAAGACACACTTCTTTTGACCCCAGGCTACCACCATTCCCCTCCAATGTAGATTAGGCACTGCTACATGCATTGGGCACTGCTACCTTACAGTACGACTCCCCTCTTAAAGTGGATTGGGCACTCCTACCTTACAGTACGACTCCCCTCTCAAAGTGGATTGGGCACTGCTACCTTACAGTACGACTCCCCTCTCAAAGTGGATTGGGCACTGCTACCTTACAGTACGACTCCCCTCTCAAAGTGGATTGGGCACTGCTACCTTACAGTACGACTCCCCTCTCAAAGTGGATTGGGCACTGCTACCTTACAGTACGACTCCCCTCTCAAAGTGGATTGGGCACTGCTACCTTACAGTACGACTCCCCTCTCAAAGTGGATTGGGCACTGCTACCTTACAGTACGACTCCCCTCTCAAAGTGGATTGGGCACTGCTACCTTACAGTACGACTCCCCTCTCAAAGTGGATTGGGCACTGCTACCTTACAGTACGACTCCCCTCTCAAAGTGGATTGGGCACTGCTACCTTACAGTACGACTCCCCTCTCAAAGTGGATTGGGCACTGCTACCTTACAGTACGATTCCCCTCTCAAGGTGGATTGGGCACTGCTACCTTTTAATACGATTTCCCTCCCAAGTGGGAAATGCTAACTTAACTTAACCTTTCTTCCCCTATCACTAAGAAAGAATCTTACCTCGGACAAAATGTACGGAGTAGCTAACCTCCATATGGATGGTTTATACTGAACTGAAGACTGTTGGCGATTTATTGTATTCGTTTTAAATTCATATTATACTATTTAATCCTAACTAATATGAAGTGTCCAATAAATATGTTTACAATTCCTGATATTTAGGTTGACTGTGTACAATCCACCTGTTTACAATTCCTTATATTTGAGTAGACGTTTCCAATCCACCTGTTTACAAATTCTTCTAGTCGAATCGACTGTTCCCAATACATAAATCTTTCATATAAAAAGTGTACAAGCCATCCCAAACCGTGCTTGTTTCTTATCATCCTTTCTACCGGCAATTGTTGACACGAATCCTTACAGATCACTCTCCTCAGCTTTTCTCTTAGGCTAAACGGTTCAAGTGGCTGGCAGCCATTACTGACTCCAGAGTCTGTGAGATTAAGATAATTCAAGAGGTCCCTTCAAGTGGTTGGCAGGATACGAATCATCAGCAGTGCCCTCTAATCAAGAGATACCGGCTCTGTCAAGACGGTCGAGGAGCTGTGTTTCCGGTGACCGATCCTCTCTAATATAAGGTGGTTTAAATCCCGGTTTGGTTGACACTTAAGATGGGGATACAGCGAAATCCAGAAATAGTCAAATGTTTTTGTAGTTTTTTATAGCAAAACTTTTTTTGGTTAAAATAAATCAAAGTAAAATTGTCTTCATATGGTGACCTCGACAGTTCTTGAATATCTTTAGAGGATGTCCTGGAACTTAATGACAAATTTTCTCTTAATTTAAAAAGTTTATCATCTAATGCCGCTATGCTCATGATAGATATTCAACAACTGTTGATATCACCGTGGGAAGAAAATTAAACTCTATGTTTGTATAGAAGTAATATTTGATTTGTTTTACTTGTTTTGTTTGTTTTGCTATAAAAACTGCAAAAACATTGACATTTTCTCACGTTTCCTGCTTAATATATTCGAAGCAGAGAGGACGCGAGCTATTTGTAGATCATTACACGTGCGGTCCTAAGAACTCAGTCCTTAGCAGGGGTCGAGTGGTGGCCGGATGCTCTAATGCAGGTGTCAGCAACCTTTTCGATATCACGAGCCATTTGGTTGTTTTTTTAAATTTGTGGGCTGGTTTGAAAAAAAATTGAGCGAATAACTTCAACTTTTTATTACAGTGTCTTACTATCCATTCAGACTATACGAGTTAGTACTAATTACCCTAGTGGTTTTAGGGATCAGGAATATTATACCCGCATTTTCGTGGAGGAAGAGTGGAAAATCATTTTGGAAAAACTACCCTCAGTGTATATGACCGAGGTTCTAACCTCGATATCCCCATCACCGGCAGTCTAGTCTACTCCGAGAGTAGTACCTTAGACCATGCGGCCACTGAAGTGGCTGATCCGACCTTTACATTAGTAACTAAATATTAGTCTATTTTTACCCAAAAAAAATTACTATATTTATTTTGCGCACCAGTCAAGATCAGTTGGTGGGCCGTAGGTTGCCGACCACTGACCTAAGGTGTCATACTCTCAATATATTGAACTACCGATGATGAGGAATCGGCGTTATAATCCCTATCGGCTGTACTGAGGGAGGTTTTTCCTAAATGGTTTTCCACACAGCCTCTACGCATATAATGGTACATCTACTCTAAGTTAAATTTTACTCATCCCTAACACATGATCATAACTAATACAACTAATTATACTCAAATGGTGACAAAATTAAAAAATTCCCCATTACAAATCTACTTTGATTTTTCCACTGCATGTCCCTACCATTTCGGTCAATGCGCATATGTACTAAATACAAATACTAAATAGGTTGAAATAAGAGAAAATGTACCAGTATTAGCGTGGGGGGATAGTGGTAAACCATATAGTAAAAAACCTCTGTACACTCAGCCGAGATTTGAATCTCATCATCGGCAGTCAATTTTATCGCGAGTGTGACGCCTTGGACCATTCGACCATCTAAGCGAATCTTAACTTCATGAATTAAGCCGCTAAGTTTGCGTTAGTCCTCATGACATCCAGTTTAAATGAGAATGCTACCTTTCTAATCCTTCCCCCTTAAATTAGTGTAATAGCCTAGTTTTACTCGTTTACTTATTCCATGTCATTAAGAACTCGAAAGTTCATTGACGCACTACAAAATTATGCCACTTATTCCTATCTCAGGCTCCCTCATTACACCCTATCCCTATCTCGAGCTAGTTCTATCCAGTCCCCCTCATTACACCCTATCCATATCTTGATCTAGTTCTATCCAGTCCACCTCAATACACCCTATCTCTATCTTGAGCTAGTTCTATCCAGTCCACCTCAATACACCCTATATCTATCTGGAGCTAGTTCTATCCGGTCTACTTCACTACACCCTATCCTTATCTTTAGCTAGTTATATCCAATCTACCTCACTACATCCTATCTCTTTCAGATCCTTTCTAATGTTATCCTCCCATCTGCGTCTTCCCAATGCTCTTTTCCCTTTGTGTTTTCAAGTCAATACTCTGAAAATCGCTCTAGATTCTCCCATTCACATTCCTTGAAAGCAGGCGAGATGTCCACAACTTACTGACCGAGTAATAGCATACACTTCCCCACTGTATTCCTTTCCTAATTTCCTTTTGTTGGACGTATGAATTAAAATTTAAAAAGTTTCTTGCTAAGTGCTTGGGGGGAAAACAAAACAAGCCACGAAATAAAATGTCTCCCAGCTGTCAATAACCTTTGCTCGAGGAATGACTGTGATACACAAACACACATATACATAACTAGACAAGTGGGTTTGGAAAGCACTCACCGTTACGGAACCCACTTCCGAGATCTGCCACTCGATGACGTCTTTCATGGTCTACGACACACGTGGAGGTTCCAGACTTGCACAAGTCCCTTCTGTCAGTTCGCGGCACTTACAGCGCTGATATTCACAACCGTGAGGACTCGCCCTTCGGTGACAAACGGATGTAGATTATAGTTTTGAAAACGATTCCTGATTCGTGGTTCATAAATTCATCCAGGTTTCATTTTACATAGAGTTTGATTCAATTGAGAGTGAGCAAAAGTTATTAAGGATCACAAATTACGATGAAGAAAAAATGAGCTAATTTGTTATATTTTATTTTAGGGAACTTGACTAAAGGGCAGTATTTTCACGGTTTTTATATCAAAGCAATAAACATTATTTTGGTTAAAATAAATCAAATAATTATCCAGCAGAAATATATAATTTAATTTTCTTAAAATGGTGAACTTAACAGTTCTTGAATATCTGTCAAGGGTGCCCTGGAATTTAATGACAAATTTTTCTTTCTATTTAAAAAGTTGCTCATCTAATGCCGCCAAGATCATGATAAATATTCAACAACTGTTAATATCACCATGTGAAGAAAATTAAGTTCTATGTTTCTACTGGAGCAATGTTCGATTTATTTTTTCCAGAATAACGGTTTATTATTAAAACTGCTAATACAGTCCTTAACTCGTATTTCTTACACTTCTGCCTTAAGACTTTCTCCTATTGCAGCATGCAATGTTGACTTTCCCATTGGGTGTGAATTCTTTATAATCGTTTAATCTACTCATTTAGAATGTTAATTTTATGCATTTGAAATTGCATACTTAGATTAGAGTAACTAATTAATGAGATGTTAGTTATAGTCTGAGAAACTGCTCAATTTATACTTTTGGTATTATTTAACTAAATGTGTTAATTTAGTAAAACGCTTTTCTTTTTAATTTGTGTTTTTAAACGTTTTTGAAATCACAAGATTAATCAAACCGGGAGCTTGATGATAAATTCAGGATTCAAATGACAACTATAAATATGATTATAATGTTCCTGTTGTAAATAAAATATTCACATAGTTTTTCTCACTACAATAAATTACCAAAATGAATGTTTTGTTAAGTAGGTTGTAGTAGTTGATCAAGCTAAGAAACATACGTTAGAGATTTCTTGGTTGTAAGATACTTGGCAAAATATTAACTGGCAATGTTAGTTAAAAGATATTTCGATATTAATTTTTTAAACATGAAATTTTAAAATAAATCTAATTGCAATTATATGGTTTGTACCGAATAAATTTAATCAATTTTGTTCAAACTAAGTTTAAGTGTATTGTGAGTCTCTATTGTTGTTAATTTATCGTGTGTCAAAATAATATTAAACATTTCTAAACTTACTTTTTTAAGTTGTTTATTCCCAAGATTTGTGTGGCCTGCCTTAATTACTTAAGCTACCAGTGATTTTGCCTTAAAACTAAATTACAGGTCCTATTTATGTAGGATTAATAAAGGTATGATAATCATATTCTTCTTAAAGGACCGTCTGATAGTAAAGAGGATAAATTATTTTACAAAAAAATTAGTAAAGAGAGAGCAATTTTTAAAAGACATTGTATACATTCACAAGTTAATGCGAGTCTGATAAACAATATAGTCCTAACATTTTTTTCTAAATTTTGATGGATTGTTTAACGTGTTTTATTATAAATGAACAATGTTTGAAAAATAATAACCAAATTCACCCCTGTCCTCATAAATTACCAGTTTTAAAGGATTTAAAGGGGGATTTAAAGATGTTTCCAAGGTTGAATTTAGTATCTTCTTTAAGTATCTGCTATAATTGATTCCAATAATTGTGAACGAAACGTAAATCCTTAGAAATCCACATCCCTTAAACTATGTTGACGTTAGAAACACATTAATAGAAAAATATTAAACGTGGGTTATGCCCATGTGGATTCTTGAGATTTTGTGTAAATAATTTATCATTCTATAACAAAACCCATAACTTCAGTCCTGAGCCCAAATAAACGGATAAAAAGGCATGGGATAAAGTTATTTTAAGGAGAAAATAATTATATTTATTTAAAAAGAGTAAGCACTTAACAAAAATGTATTTGCTCTTTGTAGAGCTATGTATCTTTAAATAAACATTTACTCTTAATAAGTCTAAAATTAAATATACACCTTCCGTGAAATCTTGGATCAATATAACTAGTTAAATTGCAAGTAAAATAATGTATTGACATGAGCACGAATAATTTCGTTTGTATTAAAAATAAATATGTAAGAGCGAGTAAAGTGTGTTTTATTTTCAGTAAAACTTGCTATTAAGTAGTAAATCCAATGAATAGTGGAG